>JABFDZ020000043.1:16816771-16844203 GCA_019775955.2 Pollimyrus isidori
ATAAATGTGCCCCCCTTAAAAACACACTGGCCCCACCTCGGCCCCCCTGGTGATTTTGGTCTAGAACCGCCACTGTGCTGTATAGAAACAAAACTGAAGATATTGACCATTAGCAGGCTTTACTATGAGCAGTGGTTCAACCCGGGGTCTGTATTAAGGTCTTTTTGGCCGGTTTTAATTTTTCCTGCTGCCGTTTGGGCAAAATTATATAATTCTTTTTAGTGAATAAGGTGCGTTTCTTACATTACAAATCGCCTTGTTTTTAAGCCACAGCTTCAGTTCTATCCAAATCAGTTTCTTAAGCTCACTTTAGATTTCCCAGCTATTCATTTCCAGTTTAGACAAAATCTTTGGTCTGTGATCTAGCGGTATTGTCTCGTTTAGGATGTAAGACTTCACAAGTAAAACGGTTCTTCAAAGGCTTCGGCTTAACCAAGATTTGATCAAGACAAGGTAAACATAAGATAAAACGTAACAGCTGGATTTTTAACAACCTACTGTACATGGGTCATGCTACATTTCACTATGCCGGATGATCGATTTTGACATTGTCTCTGCACTCATACAAACATTTAACTTTACTTTGAAGAGTCAAGATCAATTCTATATAAACTTTATTTTTGATGTTATGTCATTTTTGTCTCTCTGTTGATTTGTAATCTGTTTGGCACTTTGTTTACATTTCCGTGTGTATTCTGTACTGTTTTTGTGATTATTGGTGTACAGTATTTACACTGAATAAGGAAGGTTGTGTTCGAGTGTCCATGCAAACCGGGCATAGAAGAAATGATTCTCAAAATGTACACATGTTTTAGTGTGTTTAAGTGCTGATGCTCTATCTATGCTTTATGGAGACTGTAGTTCAGTCTTTGGCCATATTTTAAATGTAGGCTCTGAGTTATCTGGTTTAATTCAAAAGATGTGGCCTTTAAACTAGGACAATGAAACTGAAATCTTAACACATGCTTCACAGAGAAAATGTTTCGCACTCCAAATCTAAATTAGAATAGTTAAACGATGCGGCAGTGTACTTTCTAAACAGATAAGTAGTCTTATATGTCAGATTTGTATTACAGCTATCGCTTTCTCATAATTCTGGTTTCCATGGCCAGTGTCCCAAAAGCAGGCACACTGCATGTCACAGATCCGACCCGCCTGCAACTGTGAGCAAGACCACAACGCTCTCTTCAAAAGACCCCTTGGTACCAAAATCACATAAGTCAACTATCAGTGCAGGTAGACTACAGTAAAAACCGCACACCTGGCGAGGGTCAGTCAGTCTTGCGATTGCCCCCATCCTGAGTAATTGCGCTCGCATGCCACATCGCATGTCATTCAGTCTGCTGAGGTGTAGGTCTGCCGCATGGACTGATCCCTGCCTTGCATCTACTGCTCCTACTGTCTCCCTGACATTTTTAAACCTCATTCTCTAAATCTCAGAAGTTTAAATAAAGAGACCAGAGCTGTCCTTAGAGGAAGGCCCCTGCCATGGGTGAAATTTCAGCATTTCACTGAAATGAATTTTGATGTATAACAAAGTTTTTTGGTCACATGCTAAAATTTCATACACTTGTGCCTATATTATTTCATTTGGAAACTCTACTTATACACACACACTCACACACACTTATAAAAATATGTAATTAACTTTGAATCAAGGTACACAATGTTTTTCAGTCTTTTTTAAATGGATGTAATGTACTTGTAGAAATTAGAATAGCTGTGATCAGACCTTGGAGTTGTTTGTAAAAAAAAAAAAAAAAAAATCAATTTATACTTTTTATGAAATGGTCGCCGTTGTTTTTGTAGTTCTTTTCCATCGGTGTTTTATGGGAAGGAGGTATTTTTACGGCTTAATGTGCATTTTTACAATGCTTTGGATTAGTTTTCACTTTGTCCGTGTTATTGTCTGCACGAAAAAAAAAATGCATTCCAGGATATTTTTTAATTTCAGCAGCTCACCTGTGAATGAGACTTTTTAAATGCAGGATGTGAACATCAACACAAGGGCTCATTACTTGTTCTTATATTCCCTGCATACCTAGTGAGCAAGAAAATAAAGTTTTTAGTGGTCTCTTCTTACTTTGACTTCTGCTATGGATTTAATATAAACATCCAATGGCATGTTTCATGTACATATTAACTTGTTAAAAACCTCTTTCCATAGACCACAAGAGGATCGTTAGATAGGTATACAGCCTACCTTAGTTAGTCCTCTCGTTTGCTAAAAACCTAGTCATGCACGTCATCCATTTAAGGGAGATTAATTGAAAACGAGCTTTTAGTTAAGTGCTTGCTAATCATTTTAATGTTTTCGCTAAATGCAGTTTGACAGATGACTGCCTGGCAGTGTGGACCATCCCACACCTGGCATCCCAGTTGCCCTGTTTTATATTTAGTGGCATACAGTACAGAAAATAGTGTCGGGCAGTTCCTAGATCAATTGGGGGTCTTGCTGAAGGGATCAACAGTGAAATCGCTTCACTAACTATGGGATTCAGACTGACAACCTTCCGAGGCCCATCCCTCTGAGCTATGTACTCCGCCATTTCTTTCTGGTTTTCTGTGCCTAATCACCAGACCCACATGCCCAATGGCATGCTATACCTAGTCCTCTGCTGGGTAAGAAATTAGGGAGGTGGATGTATGGATGTTATGCACCTCCTATACCAGCAGTCAGAGCTCTGATTACAACCGTGGATTTAATGACAAAAAGTGAAAAAACATCCAACAATGAGTCTTTATTTAGGATTTGATTCATCAGTAAAGCTTGTTATAAAATACATTGATTTACACTTAATGATCCTGAAACCCGCCACCTTTATCTCTCCATGCTTACTCTGCAATCACACTTACTGATGCTGTGTCTAAGCAGTCAGCTCGTTCCATCCATGGCCAAGGAGAGGAGACTGGTGTACCTTTCAGTCCTAACTGTCCAGAGATGTCATGTGCTGACTGTTTGTAATGTAATGCATTTCTGTGTTCACCCTGACTAAAATGGCTAAAATGTGGTCGGACCAGTGTGTAGAAATCCTTCAGAGAAACCTGCCTTCCAGTTGTGCTACATTTAAGGTATTAAGATGTATATTCCCCTTGAAAAGTGTGCCGTATAGACAGAAAGGCCTATTACATTATCCCGCAGTTGAACAAGAGAGTTGCGATCCTATACACGGTATCCTGATTAACTGCAATGTCCAGCCCCCAAAGGGAGCAGGAAATCCCGGGATGGACCCCCCCCCATATGCAGCATCTCTACCCGTCATATTTTTGCCCAGCGGAGAGCCACAATGAGCCTTGGCTCTGGCGATAAAGCGGTGTAGAACTGGCCAGCTCTGAAACAAAGGTTATCTGACAGAAAGGGCCATCTCGAGGGGAGCCCTTAAAGCCAATGACTGTCAGCTTTCATCATCCGGCGAGTGTGCAGGCCCTCCTGCAGACGCTGGCCTCAGGCGGGGAAGGTAGATGGAGCTTATCCTGTCTGGACGGCCCGGCCTACATCTTTGATGCCGGCTGAGCCCTTCGCTCGACTCGCTCATTCATTAACCTTCAAAACGGGCTCTGTTTAAGCCGCCGGCCGGCGTTCGATACGCCGGAGCCCCCTGACCGCCCCCCCCTCTGTAGCCAGGTTACGCACCGTACTGATTCAAACATCTGTCTGAGGATGCTTCGGGTTTCCGGGGTTTGGATCATTTAACTCAGCCACACTAGTTTATCACGGCTCTTCGGGGACAAGGCCGGGGGAGGGGGGAATCCGTGGATTACACGCTTTAATTAGTCCTGGGTGTCTGTGGGGGGATTTTAAACACAGGATATGGATTTAACCCCAGATAGAGGATACAGGCCGTGTTTACATCCTGTTAGCATCAGAGGTGAAAATAATGCAGAGGTGCTTGAGGTGGGATTAGCCTTCAGCCGCCATCATGGATTCTCTGTCTGACTCTGTGCCATCCCCTGGTGACTTGCACGCACAGCTTATCTTGCAGAGTAGCCGCGTCTTGTCTTTGTTATGCATTTTGTTTTAATGGTCCTCTTTGTTTGTTTTTACATTCTATACTGTTGTTCAACAGTATCACATGTTAAAGCTGTGAGATTTTACCAGTGTGTTACAGATGATTTTGCTAAGGTGTACATTAAATGTATATATACAGTATATACACTAATGCCATAAGATTTAGTCTTAAAACCTTTCTGGCTTCATGGTTAATGATTCCTATGCTCTGCAGGACTTACTGGGGTTGTACTGTAACATTGTGATTGTAAACAGTGGTTCTCAATTCACACAATTTACATTTATGTATTAGTAGTAGACGCTTTAGCCCAAAGCAACTGAGGCAGACAGAACACTACAAGCACACAGCTGTCAAGGAGCCAGCTTCAGCACGGTGTGTGGTTCAGTGGGTTAGGCTTCTGCGTCTATGATCAGCAGGTTGCTGGTTTGGCACTGTAGCTGCATCTGCATTGGATGCTCCAGGATTTCCATATAAATGACTTACTCTGCATTTGGGTGCCAAGTTTAGCTCTCGACTGTATAGGACGATGCAATGGTCAACGAAAACATTTAAGATTGTTTATCTGGGTTGTAAGAGTATATTTGCTAAAGAAAAAAAAACAAACAAATCATCTTTAAAATTTTAAATTGGAAATTAGTATTTATTCTGTTGTCTAACAAGCTACATCTAAAGTGACGTCTTGTTGGATGGCTAGATGAACAATGCTTTGGGTCCAAAACCTCTCTGATAATGACGCATGTGTTTGTCTCAAAGGAGAGCAACATGAAAAGAATCTTTCCAATGTACTTGTGCAAATGGCAAATGAAGCATAGATTCATTTAGGTGCTGCAAGGCTGCACTTCTAATGAATGACCAGTAAGGAGTGCAAGTTAGTATTGGAGCAAGAGCCACACAATGGACTGCACATATCACAAGAACCTAACAAGGCAGCTATTCAGTCAAAGACAAGTGGAACAAGAGCATTCAGGACAAGCGCAAGATTACATAAGGAATCACAGATGAAGACAGAATGGTCAGGTGGTGCATAGTTTCTGGAAGCTTGAGAGATTTTGATGATGTATCTTATTCAATATCTGAGCAAATTCAATTTTGCATCCTGCCATTCCCATCATACAGCATCCATCCCATGGAGGCGTGGCCTAACCAACAAACACAGACTCATAAATGGATATTGCAGTAGCTGAATTATATGCAGCTGGTATGGGAACAAATCCAGAGCAAAGCAACAGAAGAGAGGATAAAAACATGGCAGTTCACGGACTTGAGTGAGCATCCCACATTTCACATGGAGAATGATATCCATCCATCCAACACCATACACACACACACACACACACACACACACACAGACACATTTGAACCCCTAATCCTGGAGATGGGTAGTGTCTATGCTACCCACTGAGACTCCAAGCTTATGGAGAAATGGAAGATGTCTATGTGAAAGAGGCCAACCCATGTTCAGATTCCCCATGACAGCATGGTGACTGAGCGCAGAGACCACAAACTGGAACAGCTTCCGGACCTAAAACGCACCCAGAAGTTTGACGAGAGCTGTTTTTCTTTATCAACACTGATCTTCAAACTGCCACAGAATCTACTGCACATTAGGCAGCATTTTGTTTTAACAGAAAAAAACTACATGACCCAGAGACAAAAAATAGGGAAATCAAGTTCATGCTTCACAAACTTTAAGAGCAATTTATGTGCAGATTTGAACACTTCTGTGTTCTTGATCACTGAATGCCACCTGCTGCTATGCAAAGTTAAGGGATCTGGTGGGTCGGGCTAAGGGTAACCCCCCCCGTATATTTTTTTACGCCTGATATTTCGCCGGAGTTCAGCTTAAAGTATTTTTGCTTCCAAGGCAAGATGTTTTTGGCACTTAAACCAGTAATCTTTTAAAAGTCCATGTCTCGTCATCAGTCATCACCGTCGCCCCAGGCTAATTATCGCTTCTTTAAATTTCCGTTAATTTTCCGGTTTTTCAGGTTCACCTCTCACCAGCCTTTACGCTGTTTCCACCTTTTCTGTGCAGTTAAACCGCCCATCGCTTGTCTCACGATGATCGTTCATTTGTCAGGCTACTCGAAGCTCAAAGCAGGTTGGACTGTAACTGGAAAATTACCATGAAACGTGATTCGGATTCGTGTTTAACGCATTACTGCCGTTGTTCCAGAGAGCGGCAGTGTTGAGCACGGAAATGTGCATACTTCTTGTTCTTCAGACATTGAAACTTATGTTACATGTTCAGAATTATAATGATTGAGCTGTTTTATAAATATCAATAAAATGTCTAAATAATTTGTATATCTTATCCATTCCGTTCTGTAAACATCACACTAAGAGACATGTAAACTTTAATCTGTTCAAACGCACCATTACGTACGCCTACATTAAACAATTACCACAGAAAATGAATTAATCCGACATTCATTGGTAAAATGGCCATTTTGCAGAATGCACGGGTGACACAAAAATACTTAAAGATTTTTATGTTTCCAGTTTTTCTGTTCAAAAATATACATACAAGAAGTAAAATTATTTCTATTTAAGAGTATTTTTATTATGACAAGTGTTACCAATCCATCCGATTGTATCAAGATGCCGTCGCCACGGTCTTAAAACATGCTGTAATTCCAGTTTGTACCGCTAGATGTTGCTACATACCTACATTGCAGGTAAGAACTCTTCAGCTCCACAACGTACCTAAATCTCAACGCTTACTCCACTTAGCATCTAACCGTCGGTGTCATTTTCTAAACATCCACTTGAAAAGTGGTAAGATATGTAGAATAATGTGGAGTAATTGAAAAGTTTCAGAAGTGTTAACCTATATTTAGGCTTCCCCCCTTGGGCTATTTGCGCTCTAGGTGCGCTTGTCCCACAAGACACTGATAAGGGTTTCGCCGGATGGCAGACATACCCAGCAGCTTTTGATAACGACGGATCTCCCCCTTATCCAGCCACGAATGCCACTTTGTAATGGATACTGGTCTACAGAAAGTGGCGGTAATTTGTCCCACGATCCCACGTGTGATGTCCTGGGTAGGGCTAGGCTCACTGAGTCACCACCCACAGGCGCGCCGTTTGACCACGAAAAACGCGGATTAAACCGATATTAATTAAATTAATCGGTGAGAAAGTGTTAGTCCGCAGTCCAGGAGTCTCTTTTACAAATGCGCTTGTGATGTTTGTTTTTGTATGAAACTTTTACTTCAATCGTCTAAAACTAAGAATATGCATAATTTGTCTGATGACTTTGCTATTTTAAAATACAGTAACTGTAGTAGCAGTAGTATAGTAGTAGTGATAAGAATGAAATAATAATAATAACTATTATTATTATTAACACATGAAGTACAGCAGTACCTCAGTACTCAATCACATTAGAACTCGAATTTCTTAAAAGTCAAACTAACCAGTTCGAAAAAAAATACCTTGACCTCGAGGAAGTCAAACTGTGAACTCCGACCTAAAATAACCTGTACACTCGGGGAAATTAGTCATACGACATGTCTCTCAGCGGAAACAAATGGTATACAGCCTCAGTCTCAGTCTCGAATTCCCTGTGATAGCATCGTGCATATTTACACTAGCTGAATACATATAGACAGCAACAGTAATTATTATATAATAAAATACATTTAAAATATTTCTAATTATTTTAATATTAATAATAAACCATTAATACATTTAATTATAATAAGATTGTCATGCGGAGCTGGACGGAAGGGAGACAAAGGTGCAGACGTCAGGGTATGAATACGGGGTTTAATTACTGGTAAGGCAGGCAAAACGCAGACTAACAATACTGGACTGGGGAAATAAACTGAAACTCGGATTAAATACAGAGGACTAATGACAACAACCAGAAACAGCTGGTCACGGGGGGATTCCACACGAGGTTAACTAGGGGGCGTGGCACACGGAAAGTGCGGAGGATCAATTTGTATTTCTTATGGGGAAAATTCGATCAGAAGTCAAACTTTTTAGGATTCGAACCCGAGTTTTGAGTTCGGATTAAGTTTGAGAACTGAGGTAGCACTGTATAATATTTTATTGAAAACAACATGCATATTTTTTGGGAGAGCAGCGTCATACAAACCTTTGGAACAACTGCTCAGGCATCCAGCAGTGAAATTATACCATGAACCATATACCATAGGTTTCCTCCCACTATGTAAAGGCATGTGTATTGCTGTCCTTGCCCATGTGGGGAGATTGTGTGTGTGAGTGTGCATGTACCCTGTGACAGACTAGCACCTATGCATCCTAACTTGAGCTTGGGGGCTCACTCCAACTCTGTAATGGATAAGCCATTATGACATATGAGTGAACATTAATTATATGTATGTATATATGTATATTTATATGTAGCAATCATCTTCAATGACTTTTGTCGTGGAAGATTTTGCTGTAATTAACAGCTCTGGGTAATTAGTTTCTTGTTTTCCATCTATTTATTGAAAACCTAATTGCAATAAAGGATAAACATATAAATACGAATGAATGATAATGTAATTGAATGGTAATTGAATATTGCCATAATCATAATGGCGACGATGCTGATTCTTTTAACCCAGACGTTAGATGGAGCTCCAGTATTTCAGGTCTTGAATGATATGTGGTCTGTGGCAGAGCCTTTTGACTATGTGTGCCTGGGTCTGCCATAAACACGGCTGAACATTCATGCAGTTTGATGAGGCTCCGGCGCCATTAGACACATGGACAAGCCTCCGTCGTTGGGCGTTTGGCTTTAAGGATCGGGCGGACATTAATAAGAGATGACCCTGTTGTTATTGAGAAACATGCGGGAGACATGCCTTAAAAGCCAGAGCCGCATAAAGGTCCAGATCCAGCAGACTGGTGAGGGGGAGGTGTGCTCCTGCTCACGACCCACCATTTAATATTATAAAACGTATCTGTTTCTGATAATATATGGATATGCCTGCAATTTTCTCATAAATTGGTTCTAGGGTCTGTGTCAAAGATGAACCGCACTGCAGATTAATGGACAAAATGACTCGACCCTGAGTGATTTAGGGTAGTCTGTGACCCTAATGTATTACCTGCAAAATGTCATTCTGCACTTTTCCAGTGTCTGGAACGCCGGGCCCGTGGGTTTTAATGAAGCCTATCTCACCCCGTGCTGAATTGCGTTTAAGGTTAAAACATCCCAGTTTTTAAGAAGTACTAACCATCAGCTGGTTATGGCGCCCTGGCAAGGATATTTACAGGGCGACGTGTTATTTCTGCGGAGCGCAGAGGACTGACAGCACGCCCGGCACAAACAATAAGACAGAAGGGAAACAAAATTACAGAAATTTACAAAGTTTGACAAATGGTGGCTGCATGTTGCCACAAGCTAATGACTCGCAATGATTAATAAGTGTAAAAATAATTGCATTTCATTAAGATTGATGACACTCCATTTAACCTCCTCTCTCATTTCAGCCCTAAAGTGGAAAGAGATGAAGTTCTCATCCATAATGGCTCTGGTAGCATCACTATAGTAACATGGGCAGTGATGGAGTGTGCCCAGGCCAGCAGCCAATCAGAGCCCACCGCGCCAGCGTGCTCGCCAGCCGGAGACTGGCGCTACCTGGATCTCCGCATTCACCTGTTTCAAGCTGCACGATACCTAATGACCTCTTAAATAAAACAATTAGGCCTTTAGACGGAATTGGCTGAGAATAAGATGGATTTCGTCTCTTTAAACATATGTTAACATAACGAATTAATAAACGTTTTCCCTGCAGTGAGGGTCCCATTAGTCAGTAACTATCAGGGAGATAAATTTGCACTGTTTTACTCTTCATAATTCAGGCACTAATATCATAGTAAATGTGTTTCGTCTACTGTTATGTGTGTGTGTGTGTGTATATATGTATAAAATATATATATACACACTGTATGACTCTGCAGCCATTTTCACAGTGAGTGGTTCATTCTCTCCTTATGATAAAACTGTCTCTTCGTGCCTCATCTTGCCCACAACGGTTATTCCCAGAAGAAAGTAATGGAATCTGTATGGTTTTGGTAGCGTTTACATGTCGTAATCCTGGGAAGTGAGGTGTAGAGAGAGTCTCTCTCTGCTTTCATTTCTGTCCTTGGCTCACTGGGTCGCTGGATGGTCCAATACTGACTTACTGCTAAAGACTTTTCTATTCCTGGTCATGCAGTAAACGGTACCTGTTGTGAAAATGCTGTCTTAACCAAAATGTCGCGTATTTTAGAGGGAAAATCGTGGCTGAGGATCAGTCCTGCTGGACACTTATAGATGTGCAGCACCTCAGGCAACAGACGACATGCATATCGATTAGCAGACTGCCGTTAAGTCCAAAGACCTGCCGAGGTCCCAGTTGAAACCCCAAGACATGAGCAGCAGGCCAGGCCTGGCAGAACAACATAAAATATTATAGAATACTAAAATGCTGTGTACGATGTACCCACCATTGTTAAAATCCCTCAGAAACACTGATAATTCCAAGAGTTTCACCTTAAATGTTTATTTTGTTTATTTTTAGAGTCAGAACAGATGGCAGGCTCCATAAATCCTTTTTAATGTATGATGCGGTGCATACGGAAAATCAAAACGGTAGACTTTTATCGCGGATTAAGATGATATCAGTTTGGAAAGTAACATTGGCAAGGTTAGCGAAGGGGCGGGGGGATGTAGTGAAGCAAGATGGCCGCCACGGTAACCAGAGGCATTGTGGGGAGATAAATGGTTGACCCGGGCCTGTGTCAGGTTAGGATTGATGCCACTATCAGCCCAGCGCTTTTTCAATGATTTTTTCAGATCTCTGATAGAGTGTGTTATCTAGTTACTGGCATGAGGGCAATGGCCTGCAGGCAAGAAGAAGGTCAATCTATGAGGACAATCTTTGTTGGACTAAATGAGAAAAAGGCTGAACAAAAAAAAAAAATAATAAAATAAATAAAAAAGCAGCTGCTAGATCTATGGGATAGGATAAGCTAAATTACTTCTCTTTACTAAGACAGGCCTCAGGCTCGGCTGACAGATTTGAGAGGAAGCTCACTCCAGCTGCATCTGTACGCACTATGCCGCTCGGACCCGCGTGAAGGACGGCGCCCCCTGTGGTGGCCGCCGGACGCGGGCGGCGCGGTGTGCCGGGGCCCTTCCTGACATTTGGACTCATGAGGGTGAGGAATGGCTGTGCTGACGCGATCAGACGTTAGTCACCGTGGGTGAGGCGGAGCGATCGGAGTCGCACAGGAACAGATGAGAGGCCGTGAGGCTGGAGGTGCCGTTTTATTTCTGCTCTTCTCATTTTCTCTTCCCATCACATTTAAGGTTCCCATAATCACTCTGCTTCACCGGGAGTCTCCGCAGTTTTGCGCTGATAGATGGAAACACATTCACTGAGCCCGGTGCCACTGGTGCCCTTTAATATGACGCTTTGTTTCGGCTCGTCTACCTAGTGCATTTTAGCGATTCAGAGTGCATTTCAGTTAGCCAGAAGCATTTCATCTACTCATTTCAGTGACCCACAGTGCATTCCAGCTACCCAAAATGCACTGCAGCTACACCTTTCTGCTACCCAAAGAGCATTTTAGCTACTCAAAATGCATTTAAACTGCCCACAGCACACATCAGATACTCAAATTGCATTGCAGCTACCCCTTTGAACTACCCAAAGGGCATTTCATCAGCCCAAAGTGGCATTTTGGCTACTTGATAAATGAATCACTGTGTTCTTCATGGTAGGTAAATAGTTACTGACACAGCGATGTGTTTGGGTTGCTGTTCTCTCTGTTTAGCCACTGATGTGTATGTATGTTTCACGGAGCCTTGGCTAAGGTCGGTGGGAACCCTGGCAGGAAAACAAGCCCAGAGAAACATGCTGCTCTTTGGAATGCTGTCCCTGATTAATCCCTCTCTGTTTTTGAATGAGGTGGTGTGTTGTTCATCATGGATCTGTGCCTGTGTATAACATTGTGGGTTTGGATCCTGTTGCTGGCGCAGTAATCATATTGCCTTTGGGCCCACGAGAAGGGTCCTTAACCCTAACTGCTCCAGGGAGGATAGGTCCTGCTCTCTGACCCCAAGCCTTCCTCACTTGTATGTCCCTTTGGATGAAAGCATCAACTAAGTAAATGTAATGTGAATAAATGGCTATGAACAGTGACAGGTATGGACTGACATAGAGTAAAACAATGATAGTGCTCATTGTCATAATTCGTGGAGACTAGTTAGTGTCGTTCATTGTTTCTTAATGTATCTGAATGAATAAATACAGTACAGACCTTTAGAAACTAATAATAAAATAATAATACTGAAGATTATTTTAGGGCAGTCCTGATTTATAATTTATTTATTTATTTGATAAAGGTGTTTTTAGAATAATTTTCCTCCGGGCTTGCCGCTGCAGTTCTTCCTCAGAGACTGTAGAGGGCAGCACACATTACCTCCGTATTAGATCTGCGCGGAGCCGCCATCAATAACAGCAGGTTATTAGAAGAGTGAATCAGAGTTTCAGTGTGAGTGGCAGCACAAACTTAGTTTGGCAGCACCGTGTCCCTGGGTAGCAGCACTGCTTAAATCCCTCAAGCCTGTTTTATTTGGAGACAAACTAATTTGGCCCCTCTGCTATTGCTCAATGGTGTGTCATTAGATGTGTTGTTGCTGGGGATGGGAAGCAGCCCTGTAGTTGCATAAGAAGTTTCCCAACTCGTTAACTGCTAAGTGGAGCATTTAACTTTTCCAGGTGTTGGCTGGACTTTCATCTTCACTCCACGAGTGTTAACAGCAACCCCCTTTTCAGAAGAAACCTTTCACTCTGCGGTTCATCTCTCAGTCCTGTCTTAGAAGCCATAAATCGCAATGATGATGTTTCCATAATTTCCGAAAACCCCAGTGAAACTGTCCTTCTTGGCTTCCACCCATTTCCAGTGTGACGTGTGTCCAAGTTCAGGGGCTGCAAGACTGAAAGCATTGTAACGGTGCGACGAGGCTGTCCCATTGGAAAGGCTCCTTCAAACGCGGTCTAGGAATGTGCCACGTTTGTGACGGATGCACATAATGGATCCTTTGCAGCCCAGCACATCCCAAGATTCATTGCAGAGAGGTAAAGTGGGCGTGTCCCGGCTAGGCGATAGGAGCGGCGCTTTGTGACTCGGGGTTAAGGGTGGGAACAGCCAGCGATGCAAATAAGAAATCATCCACAGGGCAGACCGTCCCATTTAACGGTGCGCTCTGTTTGACCTTTGAGGGACGCAGCCTACAAAGGCTATGCCCTCATAGACTGTGTCCTTTGAAGGATGCAGCTCTTGAATTCGGACTCTCAGAATGAATGACTCACAGAGTTATGCATGAGAGCCACGAGGCTGATCCAAGGCCCTCTTAAGGAAGGATGTGGGCTCTGCCCATCCTTCTGTGCGAAGGGCAATCCGGATCATTGCTGATCTTTAACCATATGGTGTGTTTCATTTGCATGGGCAGTGGATCTCATGCCCTGCCAGTCAGGTGGCTGCTGGGACCCCCCGGTTCTGATTGTTCTGCTCAGGCTGAAAGCAGGCTGGCTGGACCTCTCTCAGTCTCATCAGCACACAGATTAGAAATACTGCCCCCTCACAGCCGAGGTTGTAGATCCACACAGATTCTTAGAGCAATCCCTTTTAGCCATTTGAATTGTTTTATTCTTAAGGTATGTGTTATTTAACTTGTTAACTCAATTCTCTATATAATGATCGATCAGCCATTTAACAGTGTTATAGAATAGAATAGAGATACTTTACTAATCCCTGTTCAGAAGATCTTTTCACTGACCCCACGTTACTCTACATGAGACACACAGACACATATGCAAGTAACAGCAAACTTGGGGACCACAGTGCAGGTTTGTCAAGCGTGCAGCACCCCCTAGGGCTGGGGGGTCACAGTGCAGGTTTGTCCAGCGTGCAGCACCCCCTAGGGCTGGGGGGTCACAGTGCAGGCTTGTCCAGTGTGAAGCACCCCCTAGGGCTGGGGGGTCACAGTGCAGGTTTGTCCAGTGTGCAGCACCCGCTAGTGCTGGGGGGTCACAGTGCAGGTTTGTCCAGCGTGCAGCACCCCCTAGGGCTGGGGGGTCACAGTGCAGGTTTGTCCAGTGTGAAGCACCCCCTGGGCCTGGAGCTTAGGAGCCTGTGGACAAGTGACTATTCTGCCGAAGCCAGGGATCAAATCAGTGACCTTCCAATCCTGGGGACAGAGACTTAATCTGCTATAATAATATCATAATGCATTTCAATGGAACATAAAACTATCTCAATTAGTTAAATGATAGCATGAAATACTATGTATATGAAATTTGTCATTATACCACTGAAGAACTACATATTCTTACATTCATTACAAACAGAAACACTAATTAAGTGCTCATAAGTGCTGTCCTTTTATGAGAAGGTTAACTTGTGCTTTCAAGACTAGCTATCGATATGCACAATGACACTTGCTCTGTGACTTTGCTCACAGCGATTGATGTGTGCCATCAAGACTGGTGGAAAGAGTAGAGCAGTTTATTTCAGTCACACACAAGGTCAACCTTCCAAACATGAAGGCCAGACTTGTGCTTTGTGAGGCTTTTGAGTGTAACATCATGGCCGTGTGCCATGTAAAGTGAACACGCATGTTGCGGCTGGGCTCAGGCAAGCCAGAGATGACCGTGTTTATTCGCACATGGAACATCTGCACGATGAATTAAGACTTATCAAACCAAATGCCATGTCTGTGGCCTAAAATGATTCACATAGTGACAGATCCATCACTTTCCCACAGAGGAAAAAAAAAATCAATGAGAATTTAAAAACGAAGTAAAGTTTTGTATGAAATAAAAAGTCACTGGCAGATTTGATAGACTTATTTCAAATACATTTCTCACACATTTTCCAGGCTTTAACATTAATTTATAACTTTATCATATGTATGAACATAAGAAAATTGCCACCCGTAGTTTATTACAGAATGGAAATTTAATGAATGTTATGGTGTGGTTCTATATATTTGATAATATATCTGTAATTAATAATTTACGAGAAGTTTCTCCCGTGTCTATTATACTTACCGTATGTTAATTTTGCAAATATCACACTGTTATTACACAGTCAGAAAACACATGTAATGCTAATATTGTGTAATTAGCATTTAATTGGTTGCTAAAATCATCATAACTATATCGCGATTTTAATGTGATTGATTTCACATTCGTGACATGCTTTTACGTTTTATTATTTTTTTGTCGGGGTTATTCTTGGCTATTGCATGGATGCCTGGCTCCTGCAAGAGATGATCTCGCGTAAGGTCATTTCATCACGCGCAGCAGCATAAACCTGCTCTGTAGAGCGGTCGCTCTGTCGCGCCATTAGGCTGGTCTCAGACGTCTCCTCTCATAATTGTCGCTGTCCGTCAACGTCCTGACGGCCGTTCCCGGGCTGTCCGCTTTCCGGGTTTCGTGCGGTCTCTGCTCCTCGTATCGATCTCGCAGCAGCCACAGGGACCCCGAACGCTGGAGCATTAAACGCTTTCCATCAAACTGGGGAGGGGGCCTCACTGTTGACCTTGTCATGTTAGTGACCGAGGGGAGGTCTCTGCACACTGGACTAGTGGAAGCTGTCAGGAAGCTGAACCCCCTTATTATCCCTCATTTCCCCTGTATTTTCCCCTCAATACACTTACTTTATTTTATTTTGTCACAACACTAACAGAGAACGTGGCGGAAAAAGAATGATCTGATTGCTTTTCTGTGTCGGCTTGTTGAAGGGGACGCCATTCATCAGCGGCACGGGGGTGACGTTAACAGCAATTAGATAATTCACTGCGGCGATATTTTTCACGTAATTTGACAAATAATTTAACAAGTCTCCAAGCTGCTGGCTTCATGAATTGTGTTTTTAATGAGGCTGTTAAGAAGAAAAATACATTTCTAGTTAGAGGACTGTTAAATTAGAAATGGCTGACAACACAAATGCCTCGATTAAGTTAATGAATTTCAGGAACGGATCGCATTCGCCAAAGTGGCAAAATTAACCTTATTCAATGTAAGTTACGGCCAAGGGGATGCGATTAAAAAAGATCCACTATATATGCTACTGTAACTGGAAGACTGCTCTTGGGTTACATTACGTAATTCAGGACACTATAGTAAAGGTGGACGCGAAGCCATAGAGAGACAAGCTTGATCTTTACTACATCTGTATGTTATTTCCGATCATTTATTAACATGTAACAAAATACGCGTGCTGTGTCTACAGGCAGTACAGCTGGCTGGCCCTAAACCTGCAGGAAAGGCGGAAAATTGGACAATGAAAGGGCAGACAGAACTTAGCTCTGATCGGCCCGAATAATAGAGCGAGTCGCTGAAGGCTGAGGAGACGCCGCCGGAGGACGCCGATGACGGGGAGAGATCCCAGTGAAGTGAGGGAGGTACAAAGCAGAGTCGGACAGGGGAAGACAGAGGCGCGGTAATGAGCTGCCCACAGCGTCTTCGGACGGGGTAACATCGCAGCAGAACAGCGGGACTCCCCCGTCACCCGCCTTCACAGCCCGTAATGAATCCCACTTCATTAGGCACGTCCGCTAATTACCAGTCAGACGTGCAGAAGCCGCAAATGTTTATTTCCTTGCGGGGCCGCATGATTGGATGACCAAGGTGCTGGTGTTAAGTGTCTTCAGATGGATGGTACTGTCCATGTCTAAATACGATGCTGGGAGTGATCAGTATAACAGGCGCAGTAATAATTAGACTTATTAATAAATGGTGTCATGAAATAGACTATGACATTTACTGAGTATGAGTTTTCATTAAAACTTATTTTGCTAAAAGATTTGGATTAACAGCTTAAATAAAAATTGTAATGGGTAGTTATTCTTCCAATATTCAGACAAGAAAGTAATAAAAATGTAGGTTTTATGAGTATCGAGGTGGAGATACTTTATAAAGGGCAGTCTATATCTTTGCAAATATTCATGGAAGGGCTAGATACTAGAAAGCAGAGATTACGTAACATCACCTGATTGTAAGCATTTTAAAAACGGATACCAGCGATTCAGAACGTCAGTCAGCCGACCCGTCATTTGCGGTTAGGCTGAAGCTGATGCGGCGCCTTCCTGTGCTCCGCCACCAGATGGCGCTAATGTAACAAAGACGTGACCGAGGCGCCTGAACGCTGAGAGGCCAAAGCAAGGCCTCTGGCGGCTTGCTTACATTCACTTTGTTTCTGTACTTTAGCTAAAGATTTGGTGAAAGAGCTCCTGACACGCACTTTTCCTAATTTAAATTAGAAGAGTGAACACTATTTACAGGAGTGGTTTATTTCCAGAAATTAGTGGTAATGTCATGCTTGTCCTTAATATGACTATATTGTAATTTTGTCATTTTTAAACGTCCACATACACCAATGTTTTGCAGCTGAAAATCTTGTGTAATTAATGACGGTAACAATAGCGGACTGTGGTAGTTGAGCTGTTTCTGATGCTCCTGTATGTGCAGGTTAAGTGTCTAACCTTTTCTCTTCCCTGTGTACCCAAGGACCCGAGCGTCAACACTGCTGGTTTTTCTCCCCCAAGTGTTGATCGTGATGAAACTGTATGCCTAGGAGCTGGCCGAACGTGGATTCGTCTTTCTGCTGCCTGTGCGCACGCTCCTACCGTCGTCTGGTCTTAACACTCTAGCCCTGAGTTTGGCTGTCTGTTTATATTCAGGAAGACGCCTGTGCCGGGATAAATCCACGCCGTTACCATGCAGGGGGCCTCCGCTGGCCTTGTGGATGCTCTGCTTCAGTTCGTGCTGCAGGCCCTGGCCATTTGAAGATCCATAATTTGCCACTACGAACCCGTACTGTTCTACTGCCGAGGCAGTAGCTTCAAAGCAGACGGTGTCATGCTGGCATGTTTTAAGAAGCGAGGTTTCTGGCTTTTCCTGTGGTGATGCTCTGAGCCTCAGCAGTGAGAATAAAACACACTGGATTCGCCTCCAGTGTGTTTGGTACGAACGCTACATGAGAATATGTCAAAGCGGACATCGAAACGTTCGGCGTTCACCTTTGTTCTCGCCCCGGCGCCAGTGCGTTTAGCCACATTTCATGGCAGTCGTCTGTTATGGTGTTTAATTAACTTTAAGCGCCACTCGAACTTGCCAGTCCGTGTCTCACGGTAAAGACGGCTGTGACTGACGGCAGTTGTAATCCAGCTCGCTGAAGCCTGAGCCGCACTGATGCCTATCAAAGACAGAGCGGGAGAAATACTCGGCATATTTGGAGATGACAGGATATTGCCCTTTCTTGTTACTCCCATTAGATTCCTTGCAGGACATCTGTCTCTCATTACTGGTGCATAATTTGTGTTCTTTTGCTTGACTTTTGTTTTCTTAAGGAGAATTGCGAGATCAGTGCACCCCCTGGTTCGTAAACTACCCAAATAATTTAACCGCATTTTATTACCATCCTTAGAGAAGTGGAGCGCTCGATCATGTCTGAAGATGCAGAAATCTAGTCAGGGCAGGGCTAAGTAGTTTTTATGGATCCTCAGTGCATCTGTGTACCGTAAACACACAGAAAGGAGAAGCCTCATTTCCTGAGAGTATTAGAAGGTATTTTGATGGGATGAAGTTGGTCTGACCTCCCTGAGAAAATGTCACGGCTTCTCCTGGTGTTTGTAGAGCAACGCTTGGGCAGGGCGGTGGGTGGAGCAAACTACCAAAAAAAAAAAAAAATTTACACGTGACACTAAAGAAATGGGAGGAAACAAGCTGCTGATGCTGGTGTGATTGTGACGTCCTCTGGTGATCACTGTCAGGGTCCCGCCCCAGCCGCCTTTGATGTTACACCAAACGTTTAGCTTTGCGTACCTGTTTTGGGGTGTGACGGAGGGAACTGAAAACCCAGTCCGCTGCCTCCAGATGTGTGTGAAGCATAACCACATTCAGACTGATACCTCTATCACATATTCCCAAAATGTTTCAATCCATTAAAGGCTAATTAAATTCCAAGTGTAAGTTTGATTAAACGTGGCTCTAATTAAAAATACTGCATTAAGTGATTAACCCAGAAAGACGTGGGTCTTTGATCAAAGATATGATCATGAAGACATCACAGCTGACACGTTGCACAAAGGAATTTGGTCCAGTAGATATTTCTGGCATGAAGTTGAGCCCTCGGTTATCAGAAGCCGTGGCAGGACAGGATCCGGAATGTTCTACATGGCAACAGTCATTGTTTCCCTGTCCATCCTTTTGTTTCTCATACCTAGGCTTCGCTGAACTCCTCATATAAGAGCACTATTAAGCTATTTTTCATAGGGATGGTGCATAAATTATTAACTGGTCCGATAAGGAACTTGGACACTCGATATTCTCATTTAGATTAATTGAGATACAGGAAGATGGGGAAAAAAAACACCACACTTTATAAAACCATAAGCTTTGCTCCCAAATTTCTTTACCAACTTTTATTGCCTTTAGCCCTGCAGCTAGCATACTTATGCATACGTAATTCACCCTCCTTTGCACACTGTCCTGACTTGTTCATGATAATACTGCCCTATTGTGGAACGTGGAGGAACTTCACTTAATGCGATCGACCCGTGGAGCGAGGCCACCAAGCACTCTACGGTTCCCTCAGTGCTTATTAAGCTCCAAAGCTGCTCCATGCGTGAAATGTCACGTGACTAACCAAGCTTCTGTTAGCCGAACACTTGACGAACGGCTTACCAGGCACATTAAAAATTTGGTCCGGCAGACTTAGTTGTCGTCTCCGTCCTTTGGCGGTCATCTTTGTAGCGAAAACTTTATTCGGTAGACGAGGCCCATCTAGTGGTGCTGCCTGTTAGCTTTAAAAACAGCCTCCGTGTGACTGATGTATTTTTAGCCACGTTTAAATATCCACAGTCACACTGTGCGATACATGTAAATATATGGAGATTTGTTTTTCATGGCAAACGGTAAACAAACCAGCGCTGTGCCTGGTTCAGCCTGAACAGATTTCTTTCATTTCCTACAATAGGCCCGGGGATCCGAAGGGATCTTGTATATTTGTGCTGGTAACTGTTCTCTGGTTTGGGAAACATCGCGTTTCCCCCCGAGTTTTTCTGAGTGACTCCTCGGCCGCTGGGTTTCAAAATAAACTTCCCGTTCCAGCTGTGACAGCGAAGGCTGGGGGGGGGGGTGTTCTGGCCTAACAAAGGCTGGGCAGAGAGGATGTGGGGGTCCAATGCAGCCCCCTCCCATCTAGACGGGGGTTCGATGTGGCCCCCAGCTCTCAGAGGGTGGTCCCACATTACCATGCCATCTCGCACCCTTAGGTTTGCCCCAGCTATGGTTCCGGTGGTTTTATTTTTTTACCCCCAAGGGGGTCAGTGTGGTAGGGGATGGTGGAGGGGGGGTTTAAAAAACTAATTGTGAACGGCTGCACTTGGAGCGGAAGTTTCCATGCCTCAGGGGCTCTGTGTGTGTGGGGAGGAGGGGGGTAATTGTCTGGGTAATTAAGATAAGTGATCATTTTTATATTCTCTTTACCATCAAACAGCATAAATATGTTTCTTATTTTGTTGCTAATGTTCTTGGGCAGGCTGGCTGATGATTAAGGTGAACCCGAGTTTCCGTGAAAACCCATCACCTTCTTATAGGGGTGTTGGGGTCAATTGAAGGTCATGCCATTCCCTTTCACCAAGTCATAACTAATCACTTAATGAGCTTGAGTGTAGAAGAGGGACACTTTTTCTGATTAGTTTGGACATTTCCATACAATATTTATTCCAGGATGTTATGTTTCTGTTAGTGTGCTTATTTACAGAATGTTTGCTTGTCTACCATGTATGTGCTGTCTATGCACTTTGTCTTGTGTTGCACTATATACTCGATTGTCTACAGTTTATCCGCCTTGCTGCTGACCTCAGAAGAATCTCCCCCTGGGATCAGTAAAGTTCATCTTATCTTGTCATCATCTTATGTTGAACACGGATGCTTGGCAGGTGTTGCGGAACTTTCCCCCACCCATCTCTCCTCCGCTGACACACTCTGACCCGCCGCTTGGGTGCCGCGCTTTACAGATATCGACCCGCGGTAATAATCCGCGCAGTCAGGCCCAGCTGTGCCGTCAAATCCAAAGTTTTGTCCCCACAGTGGCTGCTTCTCCTCCCCTTCTTCAGCAGAAAACGTGGGTGATAAATAAACATGCAGAACTATCCAGAAACTCCAGCTGAAGTCGTTATCTGGAAGTTTATGGAAATATGGCCACTTCACGTATGAAGACGCACTTGAGGATTTAATGGACTTTCAAACAGACCATAACTATGGACTGCAGTGATAGCCGCTATTACTACCCAGACACAGACCAAACAAACCCCCGACGGTGTCGCTCACTCACACCGTGCTCTGCTGCAGCTTATCCTTGGCACAGTAGGAATTCACGTTTCCACAAGCTGTTTATGGAATGTAGGTCTCCAGTGGCCGGCTCTGTTTTCACTGATAATTTGGTGTATAAATACAGGAGGCGGGGCTGCAGGGAAGTGCTGTAACCCCAGGAGGTCTGGGACCCCTGGAAAATGTGTGGTCTGCACTCACGGCATGAGATAGCTGGGAGGGAGGACAGGAGCAAGCCCACTGGTGACTTGAAGCACACACCAACATAGCTTGGTGTCTGATTATTCACCAGGGAGGTGAGCTGCCGTAGTGAAATCTCCCGGGATGGACCCTGTGATACATTCTGCCCCCCCAGGTTGATTGTATGACCCGCTTTCGAAGCTGAAATATTTCATAATTCACCGTGTGCCTCTATGACCAACATAGAGGTCCTACATTTAACAACCACTGGAATGAGCCAGTGCCGTGGTCTGAGGTGCTCAGGGCATTCAGACATCTTGTCCGGTTTTGAATTAAAGATTGAGTGTGTCTTTTAAAACACGTTTACTTAAGGCTAATTCAGGTCAATTAGGGCACAGTTGGCTGGGTCCAGAAAAGTATCAGTGTGCTAAAGAGTTGGTGTCCTTTATAAAAAATCATTTCGGGTCAATGTGAAGTGAAAGTGCTATTGATTTATATTAATACTTACAAATCCATTCATTGGCAGTCAATATTGCTGAACTGATTGAGGTAATGGCTTATTACAAGCATCTCACACAATGAGTCATGTGACTCTTTTCCATTGACTCCCAGAGAATAAGCTATTCACTCTGACAGATCATTTTCCAGGCGTGTTTGACTGATTGTCAGAAATAATGAGGGTTTGATTTGGCTAAAGATGGGTCCCCAGAATCCATTCTCTATGACGTTAAAGCTCTCCACTTCATATTTGCCAAAAGAATATATTTTTATGTCTTTTTTTAAGAAGGATATTATGATTTTTATTGTGGCTCCAATGTATATGATGCTGATGAAGTCAAAGTTTTCTTGAAGGGCTGCCTGTTCTGGAAGGTGGCTTAGCTAATGTTAGGAGGGCCCTCCCCCTAGACTTCTGAGCACAGTGCTAAGCGTCTGAGCCTGATAATGCCGAGCACTGTTGGGCACCACCATCATATTTTGCCGCAGGATGTTCTTGGCTAGATCTAAAGTGATCTCGAGATTCTGGTCGATGCTGGGCAGCATCTGCATCCACAGGTGTGTAAAACAACATCAGTCAGTAAACACACGAACATCTATAAGAGGTTCTGGATGAAGTTCCAGCTGGTTTGCTGATACCTCCATGGAGCGACACATTGTGTTTCCTACTCACAAACGGCTGAGGATCTGTATTGGCCCTGTGCGTGAGCGACAGCTCAGACTTTGGAGCCAGCTGGATGTTACGATTGCCAGATTATGTCTGTGACTGAATAGTGTTCCTGGGAAGCCATTTTTGATGCTGACCCAAGCTAGATTTATGTGTCCCAGACGCTGACAGAGAGCTTTGTCCTCAGAGTCCTGTTCGATTTTGGCCGTGGCAGGAGAGCTCGTCGAAAACGGCTCACGCTGGACATGCAAGGGCCAGGAAGCGATCCCCAGAATGAAACAGATAACATCCTCACAAGTTATTATCTGCTGGCTCCCATCTCTCTTCTCCAGCCCAACTGGATCATTTAAAACTGTCAGAGGTAACTCAACAACAAGCAGCTTGGGGTCATAAAGGGAGAGCATTAAGCTCACGACTGGGAGCAATTAGAGCTCTGAATGGCCGATTGAAACCCCGGCCTGTTCCTCTGCTCTGCCACTAGGGGCAGCTTTGATGTACATTTACTGCAGCTATATACATCTTTATTTCACTACGCTGTTCAGAGCATGTTATCTTGCCATTCTGTAATCTGCAAGGAAAAGTTTCATTGTACTTAGTACTTTCTAGTCTGTGCACATGAGAATAAAGCACTGAATCTTGAATCTACAGTTAATCCAGACATGGACAGTCAGGGTCATATGCAAAGACCTCTGTCTAGGGGTCCTACAGTCAGCATGTGGGTTTCCTTCATACGGTTTGTCACAGTATGGTTTGCTATCCCTCTAATTCACAGCACTTTTCTCGAGTCCTTTTAATGGGACTGTGGCACTCTGTCATTGTCTGTTAATCAGCTTGACAAATGATTGTAGTACAATTCAACGATGTCTTTACAAAGGAAAGCTGACACTCTATATGTCAGGCCTAAATTTGGAGGCGTGAATGGGTGGCTTTTTAATCAAGACTAAAACGAGGAAAATTTCCATCCCTTTTATATATCAAGGAAAGTCACTTGTTAATGGGGAAAATCCTGCATTTAATGGAAACTTTTTCCTAAAATGAAATATTTCTATGACATATGAATCTCATGTGATATAAGCAAATTCGTAACTTTCTCTGGTTTCCTGATGGCTTGGTGTTCTCCGTGGAGTGATCATTTACTGTATAAGTACTCCCGCTGAGTGGGGGGGGCTGTCCATGCCCCCCAGCTGGCCTGTCAGCGCACACGTGCTTCAGCTCCATGTTCTGGGCTGCATTCTGTGTCACACGCACCCCGAGTTTGAAAAGGACAGATGGAACGTTTTGATAGGTAGGCGGTTATAGGGTCGTACTCACGGCGGATATGGAGCCATGGAGGGCGGCGGGTCGGCACCGAGTCCGTGACGTTGATAAATTCCCCCTCCCACACGATCGATAAGCCCCCTTCTGTATGAGTCTTTTCTACCCTATAGCCTCCTGTCATAATTACAATGTCAGAATAAGTCCTTCAAGCTCCCGTTAGACTGACATTTGATTGGCAGGCTGCTTACGGGCGGCCTGCTGTGATTGGCGGCAGGTAAGGCTAAAGCCAAGGGCAACATGGGAACTCGGTGTGGGAGTCTGGGAGCTGGCAGCCACGTAGCATAGCCGCGGTGACAGCAAGGCTGAGCAGCACTAATTCAGCCGTGCAGGCGGACAGTTTTGGGGCTTTTCATCAGCCTGGAAAATGCTGGCCTGTGGTTTGGGAATCGACATTGAGTATTTTCAGCTTTGCTTTGTTAACGATCTGCGAACATGATAGCAGGACGGAGGCATACACAGACCCAATCTGCTCAATTGGGATGTCTAAATTTAAACGGAGAGAACAGACCTCAGAACCTGCCATGTCACACAGTCCGTTTGCTTGTTATTTTATTGATGAAATTAATTCTTTAAATTTGTTCTCGTCACAACGGTTTCCTTTAAATATTACCATGCAAAAAAATATTTGTGACTTAAGGTCAGGTCACAGCAGAAGTGAACTTGTGTGTTTTCTTTTTTAACATGACTGAGTGAACTATTCTGTGATATCTGCTAAAATGCTTCATAATGCGCTTGAAAGTATAATTTGAGTACTTGCGTTTGAAAGTATAATTTGAGTACTTGCGTTTGAAAGTATAATTTGAGTAGGCTACTTGCGTTTTATCCCATTGTCTAACAAACCATGCTTTATGTGAGAGAGGAATTATGGCATTAACGTGTGAGGAATAAGGTCTTCCTACACAGGAAGATGTATGTGAGTCAGACTGAATGGCAGTTATCAGGTAACACACTGTAGCTTTTCAATTTCTAAGGAAATGGGTAAACAGCACAAAGGAGAGCTCCCACTGCCGCAGTGATATTTAACTTGTGTGTAATATCTGTGTGTCGTGTGAGACTAAGAACACCGGAGCCGGCTGTCATCTCCGCCTCTCCTGCATCTCACATCACATCCTGAATCTGGATAGTGTCTCTCGGCTGAGCTGACTGACACTAATGAGTAAGCTTATTGTCTAATCAGCAGATTCTGTGGTTTATTTCGCTTCTGTCACGATGTAAAAATAAAGTCAAACCCATATGCTCCCCCAAAACAAAACGGGATTATTATCTATGTTGATATTACTGCTGTTTTATTTTCCATGTTCTGTCAGCATTTATTCTGTTGGTCAGTTAACTGTTTGTCCTGCTACCCAACAAAAATCCCTTTAAATAACTGCTGGTCAGTGATTAAACAGTGACATTAAGAGATACATTAAGAAAAGATACACTATTCCCACTGTAGTACTTTTAAATCCGAGGAAGAGCAATTTATTTTAGGTTTAGCCTATTTGACTTGGTTCATTAACTTTATGTAATTTATTTAAGTGGGCCATTAAAACTGTAGTTGAAATAACCAAGATACACCAGTGGCCAAAACTGGTATTACGGGTTTAAAATTATTACACAGATATTGGTGGTAATGTTTATAAACAAATGTTTACAAACATCATACATTGGACAATTAAATAAGTAACTGGAGTAACTGGAATAAAGTTCTGCAGTATTTGAAAACTGGGAGTGTTTCCGCAATTTTGACCCCTAATGTAAATGTCACATTGGCGCTTTTTTGTTTTATTTATAAAGGAACGTCTGTTTGATGCTGTACCAAAAAATAAAATGTTTGCAATGTTCACAAGAAGAGGACATACACATTGCCACTGAACAATCACATGACCCATATGCGGCCAAACAGAGAATTCCACATCTTTAACCACTGGGGAGGGGAATTGATAGCACTTTGATGGGCTGGGTAATGTATACTTCCGTATTTGTAAGTAAACCTCAAAATTAAACAAAACCTAAAACGTAGATTGTTGAAAACGAAACACACAGATGTGTGAAGTGACAACAAAGAGAGTTCTATGAAGCGGCTGTGTCACAGAGGAGGCCAGCAAAACGTGTTTGTACAAAGAGATGGGACTTCTCCCTTCCCACGGCTCGACATTTGCAGTTAAACTTTTTGTACAAAAATACAGCTGCCATCTTAACCGACAGCATGTTCTTAAATTCCCAACTACGTGAAAAAATTAGCCACAAAGCTAAGCTAAGCTAATCTAGTTATGCTGCTTCAAAATTTTAAAGCTATTAATTTATCAAATTAATCATCACCTAAGAAACCTCGGAAACTAACGTTTTTTTTCAGTCGCTAAATTTAATAATTAAGTCTAGTGAAGACTGAGAGCTATGATTTCATGTTCTCCCAGGTGGTGAAGCCTGCCCACACTCCTGGAGAAGGGGACGTCCCCCCTGGAAACGTGCCTCGTACCCCCAGCCAGTTCCCCCGAACAACAGCGGTCCTTAATGTCTAAAACGATCCAGCCTTTGACCAGTTTCCCCCAGACGGAGACAGGCCAATTGTTCTCTTCAGCATGATACGCTCTCACACAGCATTAAAGCCGGAGGTATTATTACTACAGAGCACTCGGAGGTTGGGGTCATAGGTCAGCGCCCCCGACACCTGGAACGAGCCGACTAAAGATTCAGGCTCCTAGGAGGGTCCTCTTGGCTTACAATCTAATTAGCCTGCTTAATTGAGCTGCCTTGTTTATATTCAGTGATCGTTATTGGATCTGTTCTGTTTATGTGTTGGGAAAAGGGTGAATATTTCTGTCTGCTAGTATCAGATTATTTACCATAAAAAGCTATATTATTTATTGTGCGTACTGTATATTTAACTGTTTGCTTAAAAGTTTAGTCAATACTTTCATTTGAACTGTCCTCGTGATTAAATTTCTTGCGCTCTAGTTTTTGATTTAAAAGCACATAAGGTAACATTGCGTTTATGTGAGGTTGAATGTAAACCTTTGTTTTCAATCATAAAACAGCTCTGCATCCCTGCAGGTATGAAGATGTGTGTAAATAGGTTGCGTTCTTACATCTGTCTTGAGTCAGTGGCTAGAGACAATATGCAAGGCAGACTCTGGAAATTAAAGTTATATTTAATGTTAACAATCAAATAATTCACAGAGGAAGAATTGTAACTTGACACATAATTCTCAATCAGAGAATCTGAGGCAGTATAATTGTAGACATTGTACTAGACAGAAAGTATAACGATAAAACACGGCCAATGACATTTCAGGCCTTAGGTCTGTGTGCCGGGGGGGGGGGGGGGGGGGTGAGTGTGTGGGCGCAGATTTGCCCTGCCGGGGCCCCAATTTTAATTTATTGCCCTTAATTGCGTGTTTAGTGTTGCACAGCGGTGGGTGAA
>JABFDZ020000043.1:16902307-16922259 GCA_019775955.2 Pollimyrus isidori
ATATTGTGTGGGGAGATTAAAAGTGATTGATTTTATATTGAGAGTTGACTAGTGGAAATGTTGTCAGTATCCCCCCCTCCACCCACCAACCCCCATCCCTTAGTGCCATCACACGTGAAGGTCACATTGTTCAGATACAACGATCAGTACCGTGCACCAACATTTCACCTGAGCACAAATTGCTGCTTTTTGGAGGCGTGCCGGATAGCGATGCTCCAGCGGTGAGTCCCTGGGTCAGGTGTGCTCAGTGGGGTTCAGCTGCTGTTTATGTACTGCCGGGGCATGCTGGAGTGTAACTGCCGCCCTCGGCTGAATACACGGAAGCCAAAAAGGGGATCAGGGAAAGCAGGCAAATTGCAAGCAAGTGCTTTGTGGGATTCCCAAAACATGACTACAAACGCAACCCCTCCCTCACACACAAAACATTAATAAAACACCACCATCTTCGCTTGCATTGTTTATAAGAATATCCTTAATTCCGATTTTTCTACACTTGTAAATCTGTAGTATAAAGAGCGTAAACTGAAAGCACTTGCTATATGTCAGTAATGCGGGCGAATATTGGGAAAAGTAGTGTTTGTGTGATAACAATTACACGCAGCATTATATACCTGTCACATACTGCGACATGGGTGAGAAAAACAAGAGGCCAGGCCTCACTAGCCGATCACAGAAAAACACCCTACTTGAAATGCAGATTTGCTTGTTGGAATAATTCCACATCTCGACAAGGGTCATCAACCCCGTGACCTCTGGAGTCTTGACTAATCATTCTGGCCCCATGTATGCTGCGGTTCAGCAGCCTTGTCTTTTTGGCACCGGGACAAGAGTGCTGAGAGCGCATTTGTTCAGAATTACATAACACGCAAGACGCCTTCCTCTCCCAACCACTCGGAAGGTTCCGGAAAAACACTCGGGTCCTGTGGTTTTTGAGGCGTTTTCTACACGTTGAGTCATGTACAAGCTTAAAAGAATATTAAATAAAACATAAAACCTTCAGGAGTTCATGTGATGGCCTATTTAATAATATTAACATGTGCACAAACACAAATATATTAATCTAATTTAAAAAAAAAGATTCCCTTTGGCATTTAACTTAGAAAATGAAAACTATCTGTGATTTTCGCTGTCAGATGAGGCACTAGCTCTTCAATCACACTGTTCAGTAGAGGGCCCTGTTTTTTTTCCAACTTTATATTGAAGTGAGCGTCACTCACCTTCTAGAACAGTTACTAATGACGGACACGGACATCATATATACAAATCTGTGGATTAGCGTACTGTATATGGAAGTATTTCAAATAGAAGACACCTTTTGCAGAGTGAATTATTATTCACTTCTATTGAATGAGATGGCCAGAAACAGCACCTTGAAGAAAAGCACATTTCAACAGATTTCAAAAGGGTTTCCCGGCGTTTTCCTGGAATCGTTCCAGAAGCAGGTCATTCATATCAGTCTTTTCGCCATTATCAGGATGGCGATGTTTATTATTGTGTAATACGCAATAAAACCTTCAGTACTTTTGGAAACATCATTGCTTATGTATTCCTGATTATGTTTTAATATAACCTGTTAGACCTTTATTTGTAGCGCTCCCTAATCATGTGTTGAATCAGGTTTTATTAGTTTACAGGTGATTTCCATAATATGGCCGTTTTTCATTTTGACAGTAATGGGGTGGGATGGTCCTGCGCCCGCCGCAGCCACCTGCTGACCGAATCGTCGGCTTTTTAGTCCAGTCGTTTGCAGATCCATCCATCCATCCATTATGACTCCCCACATTCAGATATATTTTTTTGCGTGAAATGAGTAATTCCTCGTAACTCGGAGGAGTCTTTCTGACAGTGAAATTAGATCACGTCGATTTGCATGCTATAAGCTATTAACTTGAGCTCCAGGACATACCTGGTTATGCCATAAAAAGGCGCTGGGCGCTCCCAGGAGGGGCCATCCCACCTTAAAGTAGTTATAGGTCCATTATGCGCGCGGTGACAATGACCATGATGGTGAGTAATGTGCGCTCAAGTCGTAGCAGCTGTTCCTGAATAAATGGCTTTCTGTCGCCGGCGCGGTTGCCCCGTTTATCCCCTTTGCGGCTTTTGATACGTGACGATAAGGGCTTTTCTTGCACGGTAAACTATTTTCTTATGCGCTGTCTGATTTATGCATTTTGCGTGTGTTATGCGCGGTATCAGATTTAAGCTGCTAATCGCCTCCCTGGTAATGATGCTCTAATTGAGCAGTGTCCTCAGATCATTAGCTTTCTTCTTTTGCTTTAACTACATTTTAACGGTAGCCCCAGGGGTATTTACCTGATAGGAGTGAATGCTGAAACATACCTGCAACACGAAAAGAGAAAAATTAATCAAAAAAAGGCACTGTCCCTACAATACAGTCCCTAAAGGCAAGAAGTGTAAAAGATTAAATAAGAGATGTGTGACAGATATGGTATCCTGAACATTTTTGTTAAGATGTAAATAGTGTACATTTGAATATCTAACAGCAATATGAAAAGACGTGTAGGTTTTGATTTTTGCAAAGACATCGTGGGGATTTCTAAAATGCTTAAATAAGCAAAACAAAATATTTGTATTTGAGACGATTTCCTTTAAAGTGCGGTAAACATGCTGTGTAAAACTTTACGCAATATTATCATTAGACCTGATTCATTTTACTTTAGTTATGTAACCTAAATGAACACTGAAAGATCAATGCTAGGAAAAAAAAGGAAGAAAAAAAGATTGTCTTAACTGAAAATGCCAGGGGATGAAAGAGATGATGTCAGAGCTGACACTGTGATGGGGCCCTCGTGACCCTGTCACCTCAGAGCTTGGGTGTGTGACTTTTGGTGGCTTCGTGCCAGGCCTCAGGTTTCCCAACATCATGCAGAGGCATGCCTTACACGCTGTGCATCCTGGGACACGCTCTGGAGGACTGTGGCTGCTGCAGCTGGTTAAATGAATTGGAGGTTCAGATTGAACATGACAACAGTCGTCTGAAGAGGTCATAATAGCAGCTGTCTCTGAGAAAAGGGACATGGGGGAAATAAAAGTTTTCTTAGGATGTCATTAAAAAACACTTATCATCGTAACAGAGTAGTCAGAACCCACCCCACCTACCCCCACCCCACAAACACACCCCAAAACAACAAACAAAAACAACAACAAGCTGTGGAAGGGGTGAGAGGAATGCTGTCACTTTAAGGAAACAGTTACAGAAATAAAAAAAAAATACTTTAGCAGCAAAAACTAATAATTGCAAAGCAGCCAATTAAATTGTGAAAGAGAGATGAAACTGTTCTTATTTCCCCTGGTAATTTCATGCTTTAAACTCGCTTCCGTGCGCACATAAAAAGAAGAGAGAAAATATAATTTCAGAAGCTGACAGAACTCATTGTTCGTGGAATTTTAAATTCAAAAAAGTTAATAAAGGCCGAGTGTAAGATGAAGAGAATTTGCATTTCACAGATTAACAACATGTACAGCACGAAAGGCAATCCGCCTTGCCCCGGGTGATAATTTAAGAAACCTTTGCATATTTTATTTAAAACTGGGCCCAGTTTGGCTGGGTAATAAGAGAGACAGATAATGATTCGGAGGTCGCTGCTCCGGGGCACGTACAGCCGGGCCTGAGCAAATACCAAACTCTGATCCCAACAGCCTGACGGGCTGCAGATTACACTAATTGCCTGCTGATGGTTTATGAAATGTTTTCCGAAGGTTTTATTATTGTTGTTGTTGTTGTTTGTCCGCTTTATTACTTTTATTATTAGAATTATAACTCGCTACTGTTGCCAAAGCTTGTGTGTGGGTTAGATCGTCAAAGCACAATGTGCAACAAAGGGCACCGCGATTACTTGAGGGATTATTGCTCTGTGACTGAAAAAACGTAAATAAAGCAGGAAATCTATTGGCTGTCATCAATTGCTTCGTTTCATTTGGATTAAAATAAATTCAGCAAAAAGCAATGCTGTTGTTTGTATAATTTGTGTGTGTGTGTGTGTTAGGTTCGCTTGGACCCAACACACCAAACTCAAGGTTTAATGACAGAACTTTTGCCAGATGGCATCAGAGAGGCATCGAGTGGAGTCTGAGCTACGGAAACCACAAGCTAGCGGCAGTGTCATGGACGATAGGTATAGAACGTGCCGGAAAGTGTTGGGATTATGGCTAGAAATCCGCAGTTACCGCCAGATTCATACTGTACCTTGCCACGCAAAATCTGGCCACAACTCATTTGAAGCATTTTAAAGTTTGTTATTCATGAAGCGCATTCTAAACTTGAAACACAGCCTAATTAGGTAATTACACCTTTCCCATTGGGATTTGTATGGTGTGCGTGTGGGTGTGTGTGTGTGTGTGTGTGTTTGTGTGGCCAGATGTGCTACTAGCCGCTTCTCATAAATGCACAATGTGAATCACATTCTCCCTTAAAATACAATTGTTGTGTGTTTAATTGTGAACTTGACTGTTTCTCAGTGTTATGGTTAGCTTACACTTACCCTCAATGTTCAAAATTCCAATGCCACCTTCAGAAATTTAGGGTCAACCGCAGTTCGCAGCTAGAAGAAGTGATCTATATTATTATTATTATTATTATTATTATTATTATTATTATTAATTATTATTATCATCATCATGTGGGTGGTCTGTTGCTCAGCAGGTCATGATGCTGTTCTGCTGATGGAAAGGTCAGATCCTGTACTTGGCAGAGTGATTGCACCACGGGGCCCTTAAGCAAGATCCTCAGCCCCCGATACCTCCAGGGACTGGCTGACCCTCTTCCCTGGAAAAAATGTTTATCGCTTTAGACAAAAGTGATACATAAAATGTCAATTATTATTATTAATGATATTATTATTCCATCCTTCTTTCAAACACAGGGTGACCGTGGGCCAGGTACAGGCTACAGTATGGGGTAGCCACACTCTGACTGCATGCTTTTGGACTGCAGAAAACCTGCCAGCTACTCGCACACTGAGAGGTGCCATTCGAACCCTGGACCCTAAGAGCAATAATAATAATTTCTTAGCCAGCTCTACGGCTGGGTGCTTAACTGGGCCAGTCCCGCCACAGCCTGGTACCCCATGGGACCGGCAGTACCAGCCTTCGGGTCACGGGCCTCCTGCTCCAGCAGTGCCCTGTCTGTGCCCTACTTACCTTTCACTGAAATCGCTTAAAATGTATCGGTGGGGCTGGGAGGCCAGAGGCCAGAGCCACAGAGCGGGGGTGCAGGGACCGGGGGGATTTATTCCAGGGCTGACAGTGAGCGAGGTTCACAGCCATCGTCTATCCCTGATGTTTCCATAGCTACACAAGGTCCCTCCACCCTCCCGTGGTGAAATAAGCTGCGTTATCAGGCACCGTACGCGGTATCAGGCAGGACCCACTGTGTCTCCTCAATCACTTTCTGGGTTGAAGAGTTGTTTGAAATGGAATGAAGCTTTATTTGTCATTTGCGCAAGGATGAGTGCAGGTCCATTGTCCTTCTCTTTTGAGACGTTTACACAAACAGTTGGGAGTGAAGCTTGCACTCAACCATTTATCTTGCGCCTATGTAGCGTTTTATTTTTTTGGGGGGGGGGCATTTAAGGGCTTTGCTCATGGGCCCAACATGCAACTCTTTTGAACCGGCAACCTTCCAATCACCATCTCAGAGGTCCAACCCGCAGATCCACACAAGCAAAGCCTTTCTGCACATGGCTGTTATTTTTGTCCTTGTAAACTCCATAACATCCTGAAAAGAAGGTAATACTGAGAGGCTGGATCCACCATGTCTGTCACTAACAATCCCACTACGTTCAGAATTCCTCTGCTCATACGTCTTCACGATTATAATGCTTAGCTGAGCTGTAAGTGAGCCTATCCTCTCGCCCTACTTGTATGCTGCCTGTATCCACCGTTTGGAGGTCATTATGTTGGCGTTAACGTGCAGGTGTTGCCGATAAATTGGCCACTAAGCGTATATTATGATTGATATAAAGGCGGTTCTCAAGCAATGTAACTAACGTGTTCCACAAACTCTCGCGCAAGTCAAATTTTACATGACTCAGATTTACCTTCCCGAATCATTCAAGACTCCTCATAGCAAAAGTCCCACAAGTAAAAATATACTAGCAATATGTACTAAAGAAAACGTGCATTATATAAATGAAAATATATAATGTACACCTACGTACACGCACATGTCACCTTTTAGCGTTAGCGCTTCCATTGACTCTATGTGCCGTATCTCATATATATTTTATGTTTGGTCTTCCTTAAGTTGTTTTTTTGTAAGTCAAGAGCTGCCTGTATCTGATATATTATGCTGTTAACATGCATGTCTCCATTCCGACGTTAGCCAAACTGCACTCATTTATACAGCTCTGACACCTCAAGGTACAACAGCTAGTCCTGTTAATGGACTTACGGTTCAGAGTCTTTAATCACCATCCTGCCTTGTGTGCGATATGGCCAAAGAAGTACTGTGGCAGGGTTTTAAGGCTCCTCGTTGATTAACAATAATTAACAGATTTATTCAAGCTCAGATCTGATGGACTGTAGGCCTATCTGATTTGCCGAGATCAGATAAGTTTACGGACCCTCCCCAGTAAGGATATCCTTGTTGCCCAGCAACATTATAAAAACAAATAATTCCCAGCTCAACAGCCCCACTCGAACAAACAAGCAATGAATAAACAAACAAAAAAATAAACAGAAGAAGACAATATATAGTGCAATGTAAGCAATTTCCACCGCCACCACCCCCCCACCCCACCCTTGTAAACATGGAGGGTGTGGGTGGAGCAGTGCTGAGATTTCGCAGAAGCCCCCAGGGCCTCAGAGAGCCTCCTCCCAGTCTCAGGCTGAGCTTCTGCCAAATTCCATTCGTCATGGCTGCAAAGTATCATCTCAGAAATATCTACATGTGTTTATTATAAGGACTGTATAGCATTTATTTTCCAATAGGCCCTTTAATGACACTGAAATTGCGATTATCTGTTATCCGTCTAATTTGGAGGAAACGCGGCATGGCGCCGCTTGCTGGGGAACATTAGCCCCACGATCCCGTCAGGAGCAGCTCCTTCCTCCTCTCGCCCTCATACAAGGGGCTCATTGTGTGTCATTTGCATCTTCGGCAATGGAATTAACTCTGGCAGTTATGTAACGCCTTTTTTATTTATCTGCGCTCTTTTTTTTTTTCCAAGAGATTCGGTTATTATTTCCATCCCGGAGCTGTTCTTAGCTCCAGGCCCCGGGTACGTGATCCCAGCGCGATGATTGGACGGAGACGGACCCACGTGACGAGGCGGTGGGTCGGCGGCGTCTGTCACCGGGACCTGGAGCCGGCCTCGCTCTCCCCTCCACCCCGGGGCCGCCATGTCAGACAGACGGCGAGGACGAGGGCGAGAGCTCGTTACGATCTGGCGCGGCCCTCCTGCCTGTCACAGTGACGCGGGGCGCCGATCCGCTCTGCTCTGGGACCACAGTCGTGGGGGGAGGACAGACATATTCACTAGGCTGCTAGTCCCGTTCCCCGTCGGGGACAGAAGCCAAAAGAAAGAACCTGAGCCAGAGGCAAGAGAACTCCGAATAATTAGACGCATTTGATCAATAAATATTTAGCCCGCTGTGGGTCGGTCTGATATGGGCACCGCAGCCGGATTCTGGGAAGGATGGCTGCCCCCCCACCAGGGAAATGCACTGTAATGATTTTCTACATTTATTAAAAGGATTCGCCTTAAATTAAATTTGCTTATGTTGAGTGTGGTAAATTAAACGTAATGGTTTCATGTTTTTTTTTTTTTTTGTGGCAGTTATCCAATAGCTAATATGAATGTGGGTTTGTAGAGTACGGCCATCTCTACTGGGAAAAAGCACAGTGTGATATGGGAGGACGGTGGCACGACGTGACACCGGATCATGGACGTCTTAATGACATTTTGAATTGAAGCTTTATTTGGCATTTGCACAAGTACATTGGGCCGCTTCTTTTCACATATCCCATCATGCTCTCCTTTGAGACACACAGAGGTGAGAGTGAAGCCTGGGGTCTGAGTGCAGGGGCAGCCCTGGAGTATTTTGGGAGGGGGGTGTTTAAGGGCCTTGCTCAAGGGCCCAACTGAGATCCAGAGGGGTGACCTTCCGTACAGCGCCCTCCTTTGGCTAGATGTCAGTGCTGCCGAATAACCCAGTAAGCCTGTGCATTAAAGCTAAGTGCAGCTCTGTCAGGGCAGAGGGCACCCCCCCCCCCCACCCCGCAGCAGGGTGAGACTCACCCAGGATTATTCACCATGATACGGCGGCCGGCTTGGGGTGGGGGAGGGGTGGGACTTCATGCCTGGAAACCTGCCAGCATGTCATCCTGGAATGTGGGGGGGGGTCATGGGGGGTCAGACTAGGGCAGGGCTACACCGGCGAGCGCCATCCGAGGGCCCCCGCCAGGCATCTGCAGAGTTAATTTGAGCGGTAGGTCAGGCAAGCCCTTAGGGCGGAGAGCACAGATTAACGGGGGGGATTGGGGGGGACGTCACTTTGAGAAGCCCATGCTGGAATGCTAATTGGGGTGGATGGTTCCACGTACATCTGAAAACACGTTCCTGCAAATGCATGGAAATATACAGTAAGGGGAGGCCAGAGACACACAGCACATGAGACTTGCTGCTGAGGATGTTCCGGAAAAAACAGCCCAGGTGATGTTTGTCAGCCGGCGCCCCTCAATGCAATGGTGATGCGTGCTCCGGATCCACGGGCCCCCACCCGGGCGCTGAGTTCGCAGGCATCCTGGCGTATTCGCCACTCGCTGTGTCGATGAGGCCCAAAACGTCCCATCTTGCAGACTTGCATTATTCTTCCAGCCTCGCCTCGTCTTTTCATGCGTCCGGTTTGTTTCACTGCGTTCGCATTGCTGTCGGGAGAAGTCGCACATTTGGGGGCTGAGCAGTTTATTTACTGCTGGCGCCTAGTTTACGGGAAATGACATCATGAAAACACACAAAACGCAGACACAAAAATGAGGGGGAAAGCGGGCAAATTGCTGCACCTGTATGCTCTTGGTGATACTGAAACATCACCGGCTCCTTAATCCCAACAGCAAGAGCAACGTAAGGATTCAGGGTAGCTGGGGAGCATGGAAAATGGCAGCGCTCGCTTAAGCTGGCCTGCATCTCAGCCTCCTTCACCTTTTCTGGGGCGTCTCTTTCAGGCAGGCAGGCAGGAAGTGGGGGCTCTCCTCTCAACGCGGCAGCGACTCCCTCTCTGCTGACGACACCGACGGGAAACACCAGCCGCAGGCGGCTGGATTGCCGAGCCCCCGTCGCAGTGCCCCCTCTACCCCCGCTGCGCTTGTGACGCGTCTGCCCCCCAACGCCGAGCTCTGCTTTCCTGCTTCCTAAGCGACGGTACTTTAGGTATTTTTGATTAAGAGGAGCGCAAAGAAAATGATTAGCTAAGTGGGTAAGGGGGGGGGAGCAAGCCTTTCGGAGCCCCCAACCCCCAAGACGGCCACAATTAGGCCTCGCTTGACCAATTATCCTGCAATTTGTGAGGTGAACCTGCCCCCACCCCCCTCACCCCCCCCAGCTGTGCGGTAGGGACTCCGCATCCGGTCTCCTCACTCGGCCCCGCTTGTTTTCTCGGGCGTTCATGCGCAGAGATTGCTAACTGCCGCTGTTTCCTTAAACACCGTCGCACCGCTTCTCCGCAGCCCTCAGGTCCTCAGACCAGCCCACGTCACCCTGCGGCACGTTCCGGGACATGTTAAGGAGGGTGGGGTAGGGCATGGGGGGGGCGGCTCTTTGCTTCACTTCCTGTTAATCAGTGTCCGTTTCCTGGTTAATGATTCCCAGTTTGTTTCCCCCCAAATATTTAATGGCTTCTAAGTAAATGTGGCAAGTGTAATATATTCAGTGACATGTAACAAACTTCCCTCCCTCATATTTTGAAAGAAATTTGTAGCTTGATTCTTAGTGCACATATAGAACCCTAAATTAATTTTGGCACCTTGATTCCGGAAACTTCCCTCCAGCCTGGTGCCTCTGTCTAGGTCTCATGCCGACCTCGGCTCTCTCGGTCGCTGTATGGCACCCATGTCCCAATGTTTCCAGTTCCGTAGTCAGTCTTCGGCTCACCTTCCAGTCTCATTTACCCCCCCCCCCCCCCAGCTTGTCTGAAATGGTCTCGAGTGAAAGACATACCAGGGGCTACCTTGTTTCTGGGGCACCAGCCAAAAAGACACTTCAGGAACCTCAGATGTTTAAAAAATTAGCTATGGACAGAAGTCAGAAGATCATAATTTGCTAGCTGGTTAGCAGAACATGCTACTTCAGCATCTCCCAAATAAGGAACATATTTATTTAATATATAGTGTTGTGACTGTTTATGGCCAACAGGGGGCCAAACCTTAGGGGCCCCGTCCAAGTGTGTAATTGAAATTGTGCAAAGCATCTCCCCTGGATTTATCTCTTCAGCTGACTTCTGCTATGTGATCTGTACTTGTTCTGGGCCCCAAATTCTCTCACATTCTCCTTCTTTCGCCCCTGTTCAACTGACACACTCTTGCTTTCAGCCTTGACATTGACTGGGATGAGAGACCAGAACAGCAAATGTCACTTCATTTGCGGGAACATGCTGCACATCTGTATATTATATTATATTATATATTTATTTATTTGCGGACTCAAGGTTCAAACATACCATACACGCATATAAAACACATTACATTCATATGCACACAACACCTTTGTACATAAAAACGATTTTAAAAAGGCACCCCAAAAGGTAGAAGAATATTGTGCATCGCTTTTCATAGGATTAATTAAGGTCGCAATACTTCCATTCCTTGACTCAGTTAGCCTGCGCATAGATGTATACATGAGGTTCCTGAGTAGAGCCTCAAATGTGGGAACATTAGAAGTCACACACATATAACTACCTGCACTTTCCTGCCTTGGATACTTCAACAAGATTCTAAGGGCATCATTATATGCCACCATATTCCTATTTGTCTAGCAGAAAGTGATACATGTGCTCAACTTGCCATTGCATTGTATTAACTTAAAATATGTACTATCTCTAAGCTGGGACAGTAGAATATACAGAATGGTTGTTCTTTTTTATTTGCTCATTCTATGTTATGGAGACTGAATATGAAATTGTGATTAACAGTTTGATGCTAAGTACTATGTAAAAATAGGGTACAATAAAGTAGCTAAACACTCTTTAAAACAGATGTTATATAACCCAGGATTATGAATATATATGAATGACCAAAATATACATTTTAATTTTGCTAGTTATTGTTAGTTTTTGACCTGCTTTATAACAACATTTTAATAATTGTGATTTTATTCAAAAATGCCCCCAGTATGCAGAGCGGCCTTGAAGACTCTCTGTGCTGAAATTAGCTGTTGGTGACTTCACTGGTATGCATTTAATTACCAGCCAGTGCTGCTGTGTGGGCTGGTGAACTTGAACTGAGCAACGCGTTCAGTGACTCAGGCCTGCTAACGCCGGCTGTCCGGGTGACGTATGGACCTCAAGAGCGTCTCGGAGACGTGCCGAGTCCATGCCTGCGTTCACGGCATGCAGTTCTTCTGATTTCTACTGTACGTCGACATGTCCAGAAGAAATCATGTATGTCCAGATGGGAACCGAGAGGTCTGGGAACAAAATCACATCACTTCATTTGTCTCCTCACTTGACACTTGGTAAAGTAGCGGTGAGCGAAACACTCGTGTGCAGAGTCTCACCATGGCAACGATGAAGCAAACAGCGCAAATAGGAAGTACAGAAAAATGACAACATCGTTATAATAAATAGTGCGCAAATTAGAACAAAGAAATACAACAGATAATGCGGATTGCTGTATGAATATGAGTAGGGTTGTGGCGGATATTGATGGTTCGTGGAGCTCAGCTTTTCTGAAGGCCTGGCAGCAGAAACCATCCCAAGGCGGCCGGTTTGGGCCCTGATACGCAGCCGCCTGCCTGATGGTAGCAGTGTGAACAGCTTGTGGCTCAGGTGACTGGGATGCTTGACGATTTTCCCGGCTTTCCTCAGGCACTGGCTTGGTAACTATATCCTGGAGGGACGGAAGCTCACTTCAATGATTTTTTTCCCGCTTGGCGCACCACATTCCGCAGTTGTAGGTGGTGCAGTTCCTGCATCAAGTAGTGATGCATCCAGTTAGGAGGCTCTGAATGGCGCTGCACCAGGAGACCAAGTGTATGCAGCAAAAGAGGATTCGGCTACGTCAGCATGCCATCTCGACACATCACCGTGCCTAAGTGCCTTCCGGACTCTTCTCCACAGCGCTGCTCCCAAGGATTTTGCCGGTGAGCTTGTGAGCCAAAAGACTACCTTACACGCTGATTAAAACTCAAGTAGTAAAACTGCCGGTACCTTCTGTGTATCACCGTCACTTTGTAGCCTGCCAGGAATTTACTGCGGCACCCAGCAGGAGTAAATTAAGAGTAAATAAGAGTAAGCTAAGACTAAATAAGAGTTAACTAAGAGTAAATATTCCATCCGGCCATTTTCTGACCACTTACCCTGGTCAAGGTCATGGGGAGAGTGAATTCTGTCATGCTTTATATTCTGGAGGAAACTAAGTGTTATCTGAAGCTATGAAGACATTAGTATTTCCACATGGTGCCAGGAAAAGATACATTAATATAATAATCATTATGTGGCAAGAATAGATGTTCTACTAGAAATTTGTTTCATGACAAGTGACATCATCCAGAATGTAAATGAAAGAATCTTAATTTGCATCATTTCAGCTCAATTGCACGTGCTGTGCTTCAACACTAAATTTAATTAATAGTATTAGTCTTTTTTTTAATTAAAATATTTATTAAGACCATCTGCCACATTCAGATTTTTGCAAACACTTGACTGTGCATGATTGGATTTACAAACTCAAAACAGTCTGGAGCTTGTTTTTTAGTCAATTCTCCACAAAAACAGCCAATAAAGGACACAAAGAGGTGATTCCAGCATTCATCATCTCCATCTCACATATCTTTTGTCTTCATAATGATTTTTTTTCTTTGATCATGGTTCAGCACAGCTGTCTTCTAGGTGGCATCCAAACACAGCTGTCCAGGCTGCTTGTCTTGAGGTCACCGTGGTCCATGGTGCAGTTCTGCGGTCCAGAGGCAGCCACTCTGAGATTACACTGCATTAAATAGGCTGAACGTCCTTTATTTACAAAATGCATCTTTTATGTCGCAGTTAAACTGCAGGATGCATTTCCCATAATCCCGTAAATCTCAATTTTCCTTCCTGTAATTATCGCAACAGGGGAGAAAACAAAACAAATTCCATATTTTGTGAAATGGTATGACCTGACATAGCTGTTTTGAAAGCCGCTTCTCTTGCCTGGAGCATGATGGGAGATTCGTGTCATCTAAGGAATGAAAAGGGAAATTGCCAGAGGCAAGGCGCCGATTCCATCGCTCCAACTCCAAATTCGTTACACCACTTTATCTGTTGCAGGCAAAGCAATTATAGTGTGGTTCAATTTTCCACTCTGTGTCTGTATTGTAGATCAAAGTATTGTAAAAGAAGTGAAAAGATTATTTTACTGATTTCCTGCTTAATTTAGGACGCATCGCTAAGTGGCTTATACCTCAAAGGTTTTAATAAGTGTATGTCTTTGGGTTCAATATTTTAAAAAATATGTCTTTATTTTGGCAGGTGGTTAAGAGGCAGTTCATCCACACTGGAACCTGATTCCAAATGAAATTGTGGTTTAGGTTCCAGAAATGGTGAAATTATCATAACATAGTAATCCTTGTTATTTTAAGGGTATCAAATACTGAAAGGTGTCTGTATGTGTATTTTTCTCTACAACACTGTATACTATTAGGCTTGTCTTTGAAATTTGAGCGTTTGTTTACAGGCAGTAAAAATTGCCTATATCAAACTTTTGTTGTTTTCGGAATGTTGAGTCCAGTTCAGAATGTTTATTTTGTGAGAATCAAAACGTTCAGTTATTTCGATTCAGATTTTTCAAGTACATTGAGAATGTTAATTTATAGATTTGCATTGTTTTGTTACGTGCAGAATGTTTGGTTTGATTCAGAATGACTTGATTTGAGAAACAAGACTTTTGCATACATTTTTTTAACTCAGAGATAGATTTAACCAAATTTGATGTAACAATATGCAACACCTGGATACCTACAATTTAGCTAAAATACCCCTTTATTTATCCCACCATTTTTCCTGTTCCAGGTCATGGGGGGTCCAGAGCATATCTCAGAGGCTACAGGCGCAAGGCAGGGAACAACCCAGGAAGTGGCAACAACCCATCACCGGCACACTCACACAACAGTCAGTCACCCACATACACTTATGGGCAATTTGATAAGTCCAATCAGCCTCAGCTTTTTGGACTGGGGGGGGGCAGAGTACCCAGAGGAAACCCCGCAATGACACAGGGAGAACATGCAAACTCACGTGGAACCCTGGCGGAGACTCAAACCCAGGTCCCGGAGGTGTGAGACAACAGTACTAACTGCTGCCACTGAGCAACTAGCAGGAATAGCATGTAATAAAATAATTAGACAAGAGATTATCAATCCTGTTCATCTCAGTAACAAAAAATATATTTTCAGGCCTTAGACATGGATATGGTAAAACGGAATTTGTTAGTAAAAACATAAAGGAAATGGAACTCGTGATTCGGTAGATGACTGAATTGTTCTGTGGGAAGTTTAAGGAGGTTTTTCTTGTGGTCTGTTCCCTCTTTTCATGGGTTTTGTGGGTATATGGATGAGCCTCATTGACAAAGAGATGACAACACTGAGCACAGCCAGGTACTGGCTTGCTCATGAACTTTGCTGATCGGAGGAAACAATCAGAAGCACTGAAAGAAAGAATCCCCATTTAAAGATGCACCGTCTTTACAGGAGGCACCCGGGTGGAAGAGAACACCATCTTGGCGTTAACATGCAGCGAAACTCAGCCTCATCCATTATTACCAGAGCAGCAGGGAACCACTCTTATGTTTATGTCTTATTCGGTTAGCTTAGCTTGCGCTATAGGGGGTGCTAAGCTACAGATGAACAATGCTGTGGTAGCACAAAAAAAGCTAAAGCATTATAGGGTGCTAAGCTAGTGCTGAAGGACACTAAAGTGCTGCTAAAGAGTGCTAAGCTAGTGCTGAACTTTGCTGAGCTAGCGTTGAAAGATGCTAACATAGTGATGAATGGTGCTAAGCTAGTGCTGTAACCCAGCTAACAACTTTTTGTTCTGGGATTTACTGAACATTATGATTAAGGTATGGGAATGTTTGAAGTGTTATGATGTTCTCAAAACATACATACCACTACTACAACTACCACTATAGCTAAGAATAATAATGCATAAATGAAAGCCTCTGGTTGCACTGTTGCTTTAAACCTCAGATCATGGGCTCCCAGCTGGATGGCGTGTTTGCTGTATGCAACTGAATTATAAAACAGCATTTTTCAAAATGAATTATGTCATGGTGCTACAATTGACAGAACCCTTTCTAAAATGTACAAAAATAAGAAAGAAATAAAGAACATTCATTAAGGCCTTACATTAACTCCACATTCATTGCGCATTCGTAAAACATCCAGTACACCTTTATAAAGCTTTCATAGGAACGATGTAGCATACCTTAATAGCTTTAGTATACATGAATAAATATGACACAATTATAATGTTTGTTATCATATAAAGTTTGTTAATAATGAATATTAAAGCTGCTGTGGCATGTTGGGATGTTAGGGTATACCTAAATGCTGCTTATGAATGTTCTATGCATGAATGCATTATGAAGGCATTACGAAGATGCAGTTAATGTAAAGCGCTATCGAACATTTCTGTCAACTTTGAGAAGACTTTTAAATTACATTGTAATTTGCACACTATTTATTACAACTTTGCAGTATGTTATAATTTTTCTGTACTTCCTATAAATCACATTAAAGTTCTGGGGATGTTCCCTGTTACCTGGGAAGGCACAAGTCTTCTACTGAACAGTGCTAAGGAATTTATGCAGGATGGTAAATTGACCAAGTACATGATTTTTGAGGCTACCTTAGTGGATAAGTCTAAGAATTTATTTAATAGTTGTGATGTGACCTCATTCCACCAATGGTGGGGAACATCCCAGCTTTGGAACAATCCAGAAAAAACAAAAATGATAAGCTGGATAAGTCAGATTGACAGGGTTTCAGTGATGAATGACGTCACAGACCTCTTTTGGCCAACCATAACCAGTATCTTGACTCTGACTGTGACTTGGAACCAGTGAAAGGAGATCAGGAGGGAAGGGGTGCCAGACATGCCACCCACCATGCAGGTGATCAGCTAGGTCTTGCATCAGTTGACAGGCTCTAGTAGAACCTGCAAGATGTCCACCTGGAACACCATACATATAGCCCAAACAGGAGTGCATCATCAAGATCATTGCAGGCTTTTACAGCTACACAGAGTCTGCTGTCCAAATCTGTCCAGCTTCCATCCGTGTACCGTTCAATGGCTCCAGTAGTGCAGCTCTAGTTACTTATGGTTACGGTTGAGTGCCTGCTCCAGATCAGCGACCAGGTCACTTATGGTTACCTCTGGTCCCACACTCTCACTTTCAGGTGGTTATATCTCTGTCTGCATTCCTTCACAGCAGCTTCTTAAGGTGACAGCTGGTACAAGACACTAACTTAATGAACCTCTCAATAACCTCAACAATACAAGCCTCACCTGATGTCAGCTCTCCACCGTCTGTGACTTACACACCATCCTGATAATAATAATGATTTATAACTATGCAGGGCTGCAGCTGAGAATTGATTCCTGTAACATTTTAGTCAAATTTGATATCCTGTCGTAAAACTGAAACCACCAGGGCAGCAGGTGATGAATTTATTAAGGTGGTGAACCTTTAATTATCCTCCCAGGAGATCTAGGCTTCTACCTTTGATCAAGTGAACTTGAACTAAATCCCCTCTGTAAATATTCATCAGGACAAAGGGGTGCAGACAAACACCCATGCCCAGGCCCGCCGGTTATAGCTGTTTGCTCAGCAAATACATTTAAAAAATGAATAATATTTTACAAAGCACTGAGATTGAGTTAATGATACTTAACCCTGGGCGTTCAAGATCACTTCTCCAAAGAACTTGAAAGTACTGTCAGTGCCCAGATTTAGCGAATGACAGACATGTGAGCTTGCTGTTTGCGCTGTAACGGGTGCTGCTGATCGCGGTCAGCGGCTGCCTCACCGGACTGTGAGCAGCTGGATCCAGGATGCGAGCTGATTCATTAACATGTGTTACACACTGTACTCCCATGGCTGACCTTTGCTGTTTGGCCTGAAGGTATCAGGGTGAACATTACAACAATGTCCTATGAATTATTCATACAGATTTCCTATTATGGCTGTCAGGAAGAGAAAGTTTTGGGTGTACTTTTTCATCACGGATATATTCAGAGCCAGCAGTGGCTCCAGTATGCGCCGTACCTTTAAGAGTCATGTGGCGGAACGGGAGGATGCCCCATATTCCTGTGGAGGAATGAATGGATTGGCAGCTGCACACCTTAAAATCCTTCAAAATGGTGTATGATAAAAATAATCACAGGTAGGAGATTCCCTTTCATACACAAAGGAATTATACCGCTGGATTTGTTTTGACTTAGTTCCACTTACCTCTCACTGATATTGGGCTACTCAAAAAACCGGCATGGTTTAGGTATACGATTTGGGGCAATCTCACATCATGAGATGCAACTCTCTTGCAGAACCCGGCCCGGCCCAGTTTAGCGCTGTTTTAGCAATGCGAAGACATTCATTATTTTGTGTGAAAGCCCCATTTTGCCTCTTCATACCAATCTGTCACCAGTGTTTCCATGACAAAGCACTAGAAACGTACAAATATTGGGTAAGCGAATAGATCCGGAACATACCGTTAACCCCCGCCACACACAAGCATAAAGCATGGTGACAAATCTAACTGTGTTTTTATTTCAACGCAAATCAAACTGCTCAACACGAAAAGTAAGCATACATGCATTTTTCTCACAGCATGAGGTAAAATCTGATTAACACTGTGCTAATTATTGTAATTAACATAAAATGGAGTGCAATGACTTTTCGGAATTTTGGTAGTCGTTTATGCAAACATCTATAAAATGAAATATGTGGATTCCTTCCAATTTACAACAACAGATTGCGCATCCATATTAATATGTATACACACTTGTTTTACGGTGTATTTTAATATGTTTTATTTTTTCGGCACTAAGGGAAGTTTTTTTCCGGAGCGGAGCTCGTCCGTGTCTCCTTGCATGCTAACCCTGGGGATACAGCAGTTGTCTTCAAGTCCATGACCATAAAAAATCATTATCTCTGTGAAATACAGCAATTTGGGAGATAATGAAGCACAGACCAGGGGGCAGAGCTGCCAATCTGAAGGATTACGCTCCGCGCGCCTGATTCCTCCTGACCTTCCTCCAAGCCAGCTGTCAGCTCGCGAGCGAGCGAGCGCATGCCGATTGACTCCGGGCACATTCATTAGAATATCTCCAGCAAAAAGTCATTTGCATAAAATCCTGGCTTTCTTAATTAGTACTTCATTTTTCCCTTGACTTATTTTGCAGCAAAGTTCAGTCGGCTTCTTCCTTCCTTCCTTAAAAAAAACAGATATGATGGAATGTAACTTGAAATTAGTTATACGGTGATTAGCCAATTAAGTTTATTGGTCTTTAATATTATACACATGAATCACTGAATTTATTAGTTTCAAAACTGACACATACCTGTTTCCTATTTAACAATCACTATAAAAGCCCATTCAACATATCTTTTTAGAGTGAAGTCCACATTTAAAGTGAACCATGAATTTTAATTAAGAATATTTCCCACATAACGTGTCTTCTCTGTCAAATTTATACTCAGGAGAATTAAACATCTCTCAGTTCATGCAGACCATCCCTGATGCACTTCTTCCCCTATCTCTGTCAACATGATAATATTCTATCTGATTGATTCTTAAAAATATTAATTACAATTATTCTCCTTCACGGAGTTCTTTCCTTCTTGCCTTTAGTGTACATTTGGAATTTCAGTGGGAATTTCCTTATTGTCTGACATACCCTGCAGAATCGGAGGATCTGAAATTGCTGTAATAATTGACATGAGAGCCTGGCGATACCTGGACTATGAGTCTTCCCCTCAAGGCACCCATGCATGTGCAGAAAAAGAGGGAATCTCAAACAGCCCGGAGAGGCCGGCGTCCTTTATCTGCGTAATGCCATATCTGCTTGGGCTGAGAAGGCAGGAAATGGTACAAATTGCAGGTACAGCAAGCATGTTCGTTTAAGCGATAGCCAAATACTGGTGTGCTTACATTTAGTGCTAACTTAATTAATGGCTTTAGGATGTATTTGGCGCTGCAAATCAGTTTAAGTACTTTTCTCAAGGGCACTACAGTAGGGACTTGATCCAGCAACCTGCAGGTTACAGGACCTCAACCCTACCTCATGTTTAGAGGGGACTTCACCTACTAAAAGGGATTTTATTATAACAGTTTTGCTTATCTCACAATGGCTGGATATTTCACTGGAACTAAGTATTATCCTTAGGGGTTCCACTCTTTGCACCTCCTGGGATCAGGATCTAGAACCTTCTGGTCTGATTTCCTATGCATATTCCCTAAATAACCAAAAGTGGATAAATCTGGGAGAGGAAGAAAGGTGGTGGAGATGCAAACAGGCATCTCAGGTCTCACAGTCCATTGGATATGTGTCCCTCATCCCCAAAGGCCACAGGTGGAGGTGGTTGAGGAACCCCGTGGCAGATGCGTCAACCACCGTTGGCAGATAGACACTCAGATGGGCAGTGAATCCACAACCTGAACATGCAGTGGCGGTTCTAGACCAAAATCACCAGGGGGGCCGAGGTGGGGCCAGTGTGTTTTTAAGGGGGGCACATTTAT
>JABFDZ020000043.1:16923271-16938056 GCA_019775955.2 Pollimyrus isidori
CTTGGGACCACCCCCCCCCCCCCCCCAACAAGCACGTATAGAAAATTCAAGGAAATGTAGCCTAACTAGTGAGTTACCTTGGCTGGAAAGCATCAGACTTTTAATTGGGCACAGCTTGCTAGAGCATCATCCAACATTCATGGAGGGAAATTTGCAAATGCAAAACATGTTTTTTTCTATGTCAGCGTGAGGTAAATGCTTGGATTTGGGCTCAGCTATCCAGCCCCAGAACACATTATTACAATGGTCCAGATGAAAGGGTTTCCGACTCCTGGTACAGAGCTTGTCCAAAACTTTTGGCAGTTGTCACAGATCATCAGTGTTCATTACAATAAAGATGCAACCGACAAACACTTCCCGGAAGGATCTAGAAATGGGAGTGAGACTCACAGAACATCGCTGGTCTTGTGATGTGACACGATGGGGCTGTGGGTATGATGTCATGCTCGCTGTCATAAGTCACACTAATGACCTCATGAGGTTTCTGGACAGTGACCCCCCAGGACAGACACGCTGACTGTTGGGAATCCACAGAGTAATTGGGGGGCGGGAGGCCAGCTGCAGGTCTCAGGGAGGGGTTGGGACAAAGCTGTAGCTTTTATGAAATCCAGACTTTGTAATAAAAGTATATTATTTTTCAGCAACTTGGCTGTATTATGGAAAAACCGCTCTGGGAAGGTGATAGCGAACGTGGAGTAGAGTTTGGGAATCTGGGAATGTTACTCCTAGATTTGAAAATAATCACTTTCTGGCCAGGAGAGTATATTCTTCTCTTCCAGTAACTTCTTAGTCTCTTCAGGCATGGTTTCGAATAAATGATTCCGTTAAAGACGGATGCTTTGATGCGTCTTGCTTTAATTAGAGTTTGTTTTAAATAGTGCCCACTTGAAACGGCTAACCTCTCTCTGTCTCCTCTCTGATTGGTGCTTCATTGTTCACTCACTGTATGCTATGATAATGTTTGCAATTAGACCATCTGGAAATCAGTAATATTTCAACTGCATTCAGATTGTTCCGTAATCGTTAAAGGCTCAGCCCTTCCAGAGTGCGGTAAGACGCAGAATCCGTCCCAATCTTCAACATAAGCATCATTTAAAAAAAAAAAATAAAAAGCACCTTTCCAATGTTCATCTACCTCGTGTTTTCCTCCATTTCAAATAGCATCTTAAAGTTTGAGCAATAATTTTAAACAAATTCTGCCAACTGGAAGCTAAAGTCAGCAAATCCACTCAGAGTGTTCCGGAAAGGGCTGGTGCTGATTCCCGCCGCTTGCTGGATTGATTTCCGCCCCGTTAAAGATTCGCTTTGATCCACAGCGTTAAACAGGCGGCTCGTGATGCTGGAAATAAGTCTCCACGTCGTGGCTTGGGACATGTTTATAATGCATTTGTCAGGGCTTTGGGCATCATGGAGGCCAGCCGGCCTCGCCTCTGCAGCCCCAATTCCAGTTCATCCAATCAGAGCGAGAGGCTGGATGTCAAACCACAGCTTGGGTCCGCCGTGGATCTCGCCTCAGGAATCAAACCAGAGGTGGCTTTTCATTTTCATTTGAAGGAGTTCTCTTCCCAAGTGAAGCGGAAAGCTTAGTATAAATTACAGTAAACACATAAATGTTATTAAACGGGTCTTTTGGATATGCTCAGCATACACAGGCTAGGTTAATGCTGTCAATGAAGTATGCGAAAGAGACTAGCTGTGTGTGAAGCTCAATATCTGTGGAAATCCATTGTTTCACGCCAGTTCTGGTCCTTGTCTGGGATTTCAGGATTTATTGAGCAGGTCAGCCCATGGTCCGCATTCCTGACCAGTAGGTATATATGAAAATGCTCACAAAGCAAGGGACCAGAGAAGCCGCCATCACATTGCTATGCACTTTCATCCAAAGCAATGCACGTTTTTTTGAAAAGCAGGGTCAGCCAGTCCTTGGGCCAGTTGGGGGAGGGTAGGGGCCCAAGGGCTCACCAGTAAAACCACCTGGCTGACCTTGAGATATGAACCGACGACCCACTGAGCCCACTGAACCACACACCACCCCCACTGTCTAGGATAGTTATTAGTGGTTTACCAATGTGAGCCTGTTAAGGTCTTAGGTGCTGGGGAGACCGACAGGTTGGGATTGGCAGGGGGTATAAATGTCCTCAATCTTAATAGAAACACTGCCTAGATTAACAAACAGCGTATGATCAGCGGTTAATTAACACCATTGAATCAAAGTGAAACTACAGTGCATGAATATTACACATTAAACTCAAGTTATTCCGAATAACATGTAAAGATGTAAACATGCTTTAAAGTAGCTTGAATGAAATGGAAATCCATGGAAAAAATTTCACTTACAGCTTTCCGCAATCACGCATCGTTATCTTAATTTGATCGGCAAATTCAATTTTTCTTTGCTAACGTAACCCGTCGCCATCCTGCTGTAACACACCGGATCGGCGTCCAAAGCAGCCAGGAGGGGGGGGGTCTGAGGATGGTTTCTCCTTAAAGACTGCTTGGCCCCGTCCGTGCGGTGGCCTTGTTTGCCAGAAGGTTCCGATCCACATAAGGGAGGTCTGGGCCCACTCGCTACTCCCCAATGATGACTGTAAACTTCTGAAGGGCCTGTTTCCTTTCTCTTGGGGCGACTGGGGGCTGTTGTTCCACATACATGTAAGATAACACTAACCTGGATTAGTCCTCCTCTTATGTTTTTCTTTGCCAGAAAATTGCCCATGACATCTTCAGTATGTGAAGAATACACCTTGCTGTTGCCTATACCCTAGGCCATGTAGCACTAAGGAAATTCAATCTTTTTTTGATCTCTGTAGCTAACCATCGCTGGGTCGGGGTAACAATTGATTCACAATGTCTGCGAGTTCAAGGAGAGGCAGACAATCAAGCGGCCGGGAGAACCACGGCACGCTGTCACCCCTTCCCGTGTCCCACAATGCCACCCTGTCAAGTGTGACAATGCGATAACTCTCACTTCGGTCTCGCTTGGAATTTGAATCGAATTTGGATCATGCCTTACAAGGCACGTCCTATTTTTAGGGAGATGCTACGCCGGCGCTTGATTCCCAGCTTCCCGTCCCATTGAAAGGCTCTCTTTCACTCCCAGAGTCGAGGGAATGAGGTGTGAATAAGGTTAGAGCGTAGATCCGAAGACAGAAATAAGTTTTACAAATACGTTTTTCTGATAAAGTGACACTTCGGAGACACTGTGGGTTATTTAGCTGAAGTGCAGGGGGAAGGTTTGCCGGTATAATGTGTTTTTTTGTTTCATTTTTAAATACGGAGCTCATTAATCTGTGGGACACTATCATTCAGCAACAATGGCACTCAATGAAACATGTTAAATGGCATTAACTGTACAGCATCAGAAAGCAGCAGATGCATTAAGGGGATGCAACTCATCAGTTTCTCCCCTATTTTTAGTTTATCCAAGTCTTTCGCAGCGCTCGCTGCTTAGCTCGCCAAACGCTTGTGACCCTGAAGCTATGAGATCCATTGTAACTACTGGCGTTGTGCTTTTTTTTTTAGGAATGTAACTATTTAGGATGCTCTGAAGTGTCATTTAGCACATCAGGGGCTCTGCCCTATAGGCACTCGCATGGTAAAATGATGATGACTCTCTGGTGATTTAGTCGACTTCGGAGGACTTTGGTTTTAAGAAATTAGGCACATATAAGGAGCAGAGGCAGGGGTGACAGGGTACATGTGCCATAGTGGGGTCAGCGTGGGAATATAACGATGTAGATGAGATGCCGATGAAAACTAAACATGTAAAGGTCCTGAAATGTCTATTTTCTCTGTTGATTGAAAGAAGGAATCGACCAAGCAGACAAAAAGGGACTGACAGCCATATTCCATGGGATATTGTTGTCATTGTTTCTCCAAGTACAGTTTCAATGGAAATAGAAAATACGAATCGCCCTTATTTACACGTACACCTTTGTGTGTTTATTTATTAATACTGCAACTTCGTATCCTCTGTCTGTATCTGCGATTTTATGCTATTTATGATTTTATTTATTGTTTTATGTATCTTTGTATTTGTGTATTTTTTGTCCTGGACAGTTTGGAGAAATTATATTGCCATGCCGTCACCAAAACAAATTCTTTGTACTTTTTTGTACGTGCTGAATACAAGCATTCTGCTTCATCACATATGAGGCTAAGAAGCTAAAGAATCACTGCAATTCATAGACACATTTTTATCATTTAACAATAACATGGTACCTTCAACAAGCATAACTCCTTTTGATATCAAAGTGTGAATACGGCTCTGTCTTTTGAGGATTGGATCTCCTTTCGCAGCTGGGAAACACAAAACAAACGGCCAGCTTTGGAACGCTCGAACCAAAACAAAGGGGCCAGGGCATCTTCATATGTGAAACATAATCATAATTCCAAGCAAACAAAAAAGCCTGAGAGGGTTGGAGGCCAGCGAATCAGAAAAGCACCGTGAGAGGGGGGTCATATGGAGCGAATTCGGGAAAGAATTCGCGGGGAAGAGAAGGGGGCAGGGGGGGTTATAATTGACAAAAGGCACCCCAAGGCATTGCTGCTGAAAGGATCGATTCAGCGAGGAGGAAGCAGCTTAAAAGGGATGACCTGACCTAAAATCACCACGTTATGTAACGGAGGAACGTGAGCAGAGCACCTGAGATGTCTCTGGGCGGACATGCGGCCGGGCTGCTTTGAAACAGCCCTCTGCCCTCCCCAAACACACCAGAAACAAAGACGCCGTTTATCTCCGGCCGCTGATTGGACGCACATGGCTCAACCTAATGATTTAGCCAGTTATTTCGCTGTAACGTATACATGCATATGCAGGAAGGATGTGGAGAATCCAAGTACTTCTTACATAACTTGCATACCAACACCAGAGTAAAACCACCAGAAACAAAGTAATAACCTGGTTCACTGCAGAACCTACAGCATATACCCCCCCTCAGGCCATAACGGACTTCAGCGCATGGAATGGTAACATTTAAAAGTGAGCCACTGCACCTGTAGAACAATTCACCTTGTCCTGCGGCCTGGTTGATGGATATTTAAAACGTAATGAACAGCTTAATTTACCGGAGTGATTTTTCAAGTGTGTAACAATGGCTTCAGAAAAGTTTCAGTTACATACATTGTATAATTTAATGCAACAATTACCCAACCAGTACAAACTGTTTTTAATAATTTATGAAGGAAATTGACAATCAAAATTTGGTAAAAAAAAAATCTTCCTACAAACTGCAGTGAGGCATTTGTACCACCTGTGACTGTTCACATACGTTTGGCTGTTTGTGCACCAAGCTGCCTCACATGCAGTGCCTGTACTAAACCTGCAGCCACAGTCCTGGTATGCTCTCTCTCTCTCTCTCTCTCTCTCTCTCTCTCTCTCTCACGCACACACACACACACACACACACACACACACACACACACATCCTGGCCCACACACACCCTTCATGCCTTCCCTACAAATTGACACTGCTCAGTGTTATACAGTCCTCATGGTCTCTGGTGAGAACCATGGCCCAGGGAAATCTCCCATGATTCCCTGGTGCTGCAGATGACACAGGCTCTCAACAGCCACTTCTCTTTTTCGCTGAGTGTTCCAGACAAAGCTCATAAGTATCAGGTTTAACTTGCAGAGAAAGTGACTTAACTGACTTTGATTAGAAGCTCACACGCAAATATGGGGGGGGGGGGAGCATGGTCCACTTATTCTCTATGTTGTTACACAAGTAAGTCTGTGGGGGCACAATGGTGGCCCAGTGTTGGTTTATGTGACGCACCAGGGCACAAATCACACAGTGTTTGGATCACATAGGAGATTACCTCAAAAGATTAAATGTGTGGCGCTCAGACACCCTGTACAGGGTGAAGGTTTCCATTCTCCACACTTTTAATGCTTCATCTTGCCAAAACAGATGACCCACATTTCCTGTTTTTAGTCACATAAACTCTTCAAACTGCTGCTAAAACTCTTTTAACATTCACTATTCATTTCAGCACATAGATGCCTTTAATTACATAGCGATTATGAAAAAGCCATGCATTGTGATGGGCGATAATCTGAAATTAATTGCTATTATTGACAATAATGTGTCACTGTTCACTTGCAGACTTCTAAAGGTAAATCTATTTCTATCTGTCTGGAAAATCCAGTTTCTCTAGCGTCGGTGTCATTTCACCAAAGCCTCAGTCTTTGACCCACTGTCTGCTTACAGTCAGTATTGGGCCTTCAGAATCGAAAAATAAAGTGATGATGTCTGATAACTTGGACAATGGCGTAAACGACGTTCTGAGAGCTCGGCAGACGTAGTGTGACAGACCCGGTGTGTCTGGGATCGCCCGCTGCCTACTGCTGCAAATTCTGCATCTCAGATCCCGCCCCTGAGCCCAACACCCATATGGGAACAAAGGAGCCCCGCTGAATTCTGGGATACGCAGCCCGGAGCACTTGTACACAGTCATGGTCAGACCCTGTAAACTGTCAAGTGCTAGAAAAAAAAGAAAAGTGCAACACCCAGAAGGGTAACAGGCAGCTGTCAGCGCGGAGGCCGACTTCAGAGCCTGCGGTGTGATTCACGACGAAACCAGACACTTAGGGAGCCATACATATGGCGATTAGCGCAATTAGGAGATCAGATTCGCCCATGTCACAGAAGAAAAGGGCTCCGTGATTTTTCTCATAGACGGTGAGCAGCCGGAGGAGAACGTGACACAGGACGTCAGCGGGTCTCCTGTCCAACCCTCGTCTCCGAACGACTTACGCGTTCGTCTGTCTGATTCGTCGAAAAAGGACGAGGGTGGATGGCCCTGCCAAGCTTTTCAAAAGAGTCGTATAATTCGAGTTTTCATACGTATATAAAAAAAATAATAATAATAATTTTATTCGGGCGCTGATAGATTGCGGGGATCTAAATTGACTTTGCCGGAGCCCCATGTACATGTGGAATTAGGCTCCCGCGTGTCTGGGGTGGCGGCAGCATCTAAACACAGCTATATTTCGCAGATAACAGGATTAGCCAGCCTGTGGATAATAAGTTGGCGAATCCCCCCCGGCCATTTCTTAACACTGTGAGAGCGCTAATCCTTCCAGCTTTGATGTCTTCCAGCAGCTTCCATCAGGTGCAGCTTGGCTTGTTGTGCTCTGCAATCCACCCCCCCGCACTCTCCTAAGATCTCCAAATGCACTCATTAGTTTTGCCTGTTTACGAAGTTTGCCCCTTGTGATGGGAGCAGTTAAACGCTCCCCTTAGTGACCTTTCCGGCTATCTGTGGCACTCTGCAGATTTATCCGGCTCTGATCGGCGCTCAGAAAGCCGTCTATACCCCCAGGAATCACGCACCCTGCTGAATCTGGACTCGAAGGGCGGGTTTGGACCTGTAAACAGGAACGGTAATAAGGCAGCTTGGTGCTTTTCCCTGCGAGGTTTTGTCAAAACAGAGAAGAGCCCCCAGACAGGACCTGAAAATATTAATCGCTAAGTTTTTAGTTGCAGATTCATTAATATTACTTATGTCTGTCTGCCTTACATAAAGCGTTTCGCATTCGGCCACAAGGCATCATCCCAGTAGCTTTGCCAAGGTCGCAAATGCTGGTCTGGTATCTGCTTGCCTTCGCACTCCTGCATACTCCACCCCCCCGCCCCTCCCCCAGGTCAGTGGCACTCATTAACAGGTGCAGCTTCAGCTCCCAGTTTGTGGAAACATCACTGAACCCCCCCCCCAACCCCAGACTGAGGCTGACCTCATGACAGACCCGTGCTGCAGAGGATTGTGGGTAATGTGGGCTCCGACTGTCTCCATCCACCCGCTTCCTGCCGCAGCTGACAGGGTGCGACTTATTCAGTTTGCTGATTATAATTAAAAATATCAGAATAATTAAAGTCTTCAGCTTGACAAGCAGAGCCATAACTTCGCCCTCAGACATTCCTCTCTAATTAGTTAATTAATCCTAACGCAAATTATAAGCAATAATTAGTCAGTCAAGCTTAACGCAGAATCTGGCGACTTTCGGCTGAGAGGCGTTTTGTTTGCGCGGTTGCCGTGGTTTTGCCGCCATGGTGTGCCTGCATTTCCTTGTCATTTTCTTTGTTAGGCCTCTGACATCTGAGGTGACTGTTTGCAGCTTCTACTTTGACCTTATCGGACCGAAACCTGCCAGGCACAATTGGTGCGTCACAATCACCGTGTCATTCATCCGAATGGTGAGGAACATGGAAACGTGCCATTTTCAGTCCTTGGTAATTAATTTTAGCCATGATAATGCAATTAGCCAGGAGCTTTTGGTGCAACTCTCGTGAAGGCTGCATCCAAGACCCACATGCTTAAGATGAATCCTGTGCCAATTTTACCATTTCGATTTTGCTATAGTGTTAGCAAACAAAATGGCACCGTGCAGTGACAGATGCTCCTTGTATCATTTGCATGCTCAATATCCTTTGTCATTCTTCGGACACATTTCTTACACTGATGTTGTTGTTCTTGTTGATTCTTATTAATTATTGTTTGAATAATAAATACTTCAGCTGTGAAAATGTCCCTTGTTAGTCTTAGCGGTGATGTTACCTAACGACCCCAACAACCAAAAATATGAAAATGATGATTTACTAACATACTTATTAAAACTGATCTATGCCACATTTACAGTACATTGTAACATTCTGACTGTGATTAGTATGATTATTTCATAAGGATATTTTCTGCATATAACGTAAGCTCATCACTTTAACATACTGGTCCTCGTAGTAGTTCATTAGTCATACTTCTCTTCATAATGTGTAATCATTTTACTGCAAAGCAGGCCAGCTTCCTGTTTAATGCCGCTCTAATAAAGTAAAAATTGTATATGGAACTAAACTAGGTTTCTGAAAATGGAAACATAAAGCAATTTCTTGGCCCATAGGCAAATTTCTCTCTGTCAAGGTCCAACTGAGGCCTTTTTTTGCTTAATATCAGCTCCCGATGAGGTGAGGCCTTCAATGTCTTGTTTTAAATCCTAGCTAAATCTAACCCTTACTGTGCTGATCTTCTTACTTTCTTGCAGTTACTTTTGTCAGCATCACTGATCTAATTGAATGTGTTCTGGTCTAATAAACAGACTTCATTATGTCTGTCTGTTTTCCTCCCCCAGTCTTTTCATTCTTTTGCTGAGGCTTTGTCCGTTTTTAGACCTCACATTAATTGCAAACCCATAATATTTCATTCGATATTCGAAAGTAATGCTTGACCGCCACATCCTAACCGGTAACCTTGGGAACAGAAGAAGAGCCTATAGTGCATTGTTCTGACGCCTTACTGGAGTTATAAATGCAGTCTTTATTGTTTTCGGATATTACGGACTTATTCGGTACACGGTCAATAAAAAAATAAAATAAATAAATAAATAAATAAAAAATAGAAATTAAACTTTGTTATGGGAGCCAGAAAATTGGAGAGGCCTGCCGAGTGGGTGTGAATGGACAGGGAGACGTCGCTATTTGAAAGTGAAATTAAGTCACTTCCATATTGAACATGCAGTGGAATCAATATAAGTCTGTAATTGATGTCTAATCTAGTGATTACTGACCGGAGGAGCCCTCCCTCCAAAAGCAAAATGAAAATACTCAAACCAAATATTTATATATATCCCTGCAGCCCTCTGTTGGTAGCAAGATGGATGCATGGATTTAGGTATATAAATAGGAATAAAAATAGAGCTCTTTAGTTGCCAGCTGTGTCTTTGCCAGTCCTGGCGTGTTGGGTCTGGGAGTGAGGGCTGCCTTTCCGGATCACCGGGTCTTGCTGGGTCTCACCGGGTCTTGCCAGGTCTCGCCGCGTCCAGGTCAGCACGGTAGCAGCGTCACCATGTACCTGCGGCTGTGTGAAGGTGCCGCAAATGGCTGGCCGAGGTTCACTTTCGATGGGACGACCGCTGCCGACAAAGGCCTACATTCAGGTCAACGGCAGGCCAGGCAGCGAGATGGGGAGCCTGGTGATGTAACAGCCACTCTCCCGTCGTCGGTGAGTGACCGGACTGCTCGCACCCCCTCCAGGTGCTTTTAAACATTCCTCTGTGCCTGCAGACGTCTGCTTGTTAATTTCAAGTTCCTCCTTTTCCACCGGCGACATTCCTCCGGAAGCATCTATACATTAGCGCGAGAAGCCGGAATATGTCGAGCGTGCAGATCGCGGAACCTGCCGGAAGAGTGGCCAGCTGTAGCTGGCTCACAGCTACACAGAGGCTGTGGTTAGTACCATTGCACTGGAACCCTGATTTGTCAGATGTGCCTCCGATCGACAGGAGCGTGATGTCACACCCTCTGATGTCCGCTCATTCAAACAAACAGTGAATTATCCAGTGATGCTTCTCCCGCTCCTCTGCACTGCAAGCACGCATGAGTTATTCCAAGCCACATGATATAAAATTTATGCGTCTCTGTATAATGCATAAGGTAATTTTGCAATGCTTTTCCCACTGGCATTAATCTTCACAGGCAAATCTTTTAAAAAAGGCGCAAAATGTTTTAAATGATCTTTTTTTGTCGAGCTACCCTTTTAATAAATATTTCATCGGCACTTGAAGTTGGGCTTACCCAAGTCACTCTCACATGAATAAATATATAAATAAATGTCATGCGCACCCTCTCTCTGGGTCCGGTGGCTGCTGCTCTGCTCTGGTGACGCTTACCAGCACTGGTGAGGGATTCCCGGGTGGGAGTCGTGGCCTCCGGTGACATGTGCACATGGAGAGGAACAAAAAATGGTATAAGCAAAGAAGCTGGGACAGATGGGAGAAACGCAGTCCTACTGCTATTAAGCTATGGATGGTGTACGTCATAATAATGAGTTCATGTGGCTACATTTACAAAATAGCAGATAAGCCATTAAGTCATACATTCATTGCTCCTCAGGGGATGCTGCGTGGCTCAGTGGGTTTGGGTGCCGTATCTGTGATCCGAAGGCTGTAGGTTCAAATCCCAGGGTCCCATCCTGCTGATGGTGCTGTTAGGCCCTTAACTCCTAGTCACTCTTGGGATTATGCTTTCATAAAAACTCTTGACTTTCAGTCAAAGCTTCTTTTATGTAAATGGGTGGTGCTTCTCTGTCATGTTCTTGTCCTGACAGACAACAACATTCCATTTTCAGTGTGAAACTTGGAGAGCTAGTCCCAGGCAACAGGAAGGAGAGCTATAACTTCAAAAAGGCAGAGAGAGGGGCTTTCATGACAGCCAGTGCCAGGCAGCATGCTGGGATATGGGAACGCAGTTACAACAGATGGCTGTGCATGGCTTCTCCCAGCATCCTCTGGGGCACTGTGGTTCTTCACATGAAGAGAAGCAAAGCCAGTGCAGATGTTTAGCTGCATGCTAACATTCAGCCGTCTGCCTTCTGGCAGAAACACACCTTTGGTCATCACAGTTTGTGGCCTCCAGCCAAGTGCTATGAACTCCAAATGTCTCTTAGACTTGGACATCTTTACACTGGTAAAGTTTATAACTTTTGTTCAACAGCATCTACAGAACTAACTTTAATCCCAGTTTCAACATATCCACTCAAAAACTACATTAAATTAAAAAATAAACACCTTGTGTATTAGTTTTTCTGATACTGGAAAATTATTTGGATATCATATCTGGGGCCTCATTTATAAATCATTCTTATGCACTGATTTGATCTTAGACTTTTCACACGATAAAATACACGCCAAACATCTAATTTATGAAAACAGTCTTTGCTGTCGAAAAGTACTTATACCCACCGTCAGGTTCAGACTTGGTCTATGCCTTTTCCTTGTGGCAACGTTGGGGTACTGTAGCTAGACAGAAATCACATCAGCATGCCTCATAAAGAGACAGTTCACCCCAAAACACACACCAATCGTATCCCTGCCCAGAGTTCGGTAGAAGAAATTGCTCCTACATTAAATTACCCACTACCAAATCTGCGGATCATCTTTAAAAACCGGGTCATGATTTCTGGCTAGAGACATTGCTCTTGGATATTTCAGGTGTATTTTTTGCGCTTTAATCACCACAGAAAAAATGCCACCCGTTCTCATTATATTTGAAAGAAGCCCGTCATCTCTATTGGCTGATATCTCCAAAACTAGGCAACTCCCAGCAGAGGACCCAAGACGGATAGATAGCACTAAAGCCCCTTTAAAACAAACGCGTATCTTTTTCAATTTTGGTGTGAACTGTCTCTTTAACGGATGACAATTATTATTATTATTATTATTATTATTATTATTATTATTATTATTAATAATAATAACAACAATAATTGTTATTATTATTGTTTGTGTGTTTTATTGCCAGATTGAACACATTGTTGGGGATATATGCGGCAGTTTCACAGTAAAGTTATAAACAAATTAAAATAACTAGACTGATTCCGAAAAATAATAGAAACACATACACTGATTTTCCAAAACCATATTTAGCGTAACTGACACATCCTTCAGAACTTATTTAATATCAGTAACATATCATGGTTCCACACGTGTTAACCATTATGGTCAAACCATGGACTATAGATCCATAGACTGGGGTGCGAAAGCAGAAGAATGCAGCACTGCCTCTCCTCGAAGAGAAAGATAGCGTCTAGCATGGAGATCGGCCAGCCTTCTTATGCTCATAATGACGAATAGCTGATAAACAGGTATACCTACCGTTTACTGCACTTTATTTATTTATTATATCTATTTATTATTCCTATTTTTTCGTATCTCAGCAGGGTACTGCAATGCTGTGCCATAAAAATTGCTTGTATTTTAAACACTTTATTGTTTGTTTTAAATACTTGAAGGATACGTGTCACTGTTCTTTTTCATGATGTCGATAGTTCTTCTATTTTCCTATTACTTAAAGGCTGCACGCCAGTGTTTTTTATGTTCTTTTTCATAAAGTGGTGCATGTTGAAGTACAGTGGTATCTCGGTTCTCGAACTCACTAGAACTCGAATTTCTTGAAAGTGGAACAAATCAGTTTGACCTGGAACTTGATCCGAATATCAGAAGTTGAACCCTGAACGCCGACCTAATATAAATTGTACGTGTCAGGAAATTACCTACAATGCAATTCCTACTTGAATGCCTGCTTCACAGACTGGACGATTAACCAAATAAAGCAGTGCAACATTCCAGTAACTAACCATAAATAAACCACTAACTTACGTGTACTATCAGAGCATTTATGTCATTCATTTAAACTTAATTTTCCCAGATAAATTAACCGAAAACCAGTTCTCATTGCTTTACCTGGTATTTGGGAGAAATAACAGATTTCACATGAGAACTGCCTGGGATAAAAACGTCATGCTTGTAACTGAACTCTTCAGCCAATAAGGGCAAAGGTATGTCATCACGGTGGCGGTTCCAGTTTGTGCAGCCGGGTGAGAGGTCGCAATACATCTAACCGTAATGCATTGTGTCAGGATCAGAATGCATTGCTTTAAGTCAGTGCTGTAAGCAAGTCGAACGTACCCAATGACCGGACTGGGGAAACAAACTGAAACGCGGACTTAAATCAGAGGACTAATGACAAGAACAACCAGAAACAGCTGATCACATGGGGAAATTGGGGATCCCACGCAAGGTTAACGAGGGGGCGTGGCACATGGAAGGAGTGGACGATCGGGCCAGGACAGGGGTAATATTGGAATGAGATCTTTATTGTTTTGGAAGCCATTAAGAAAAAAAAGCTCTTCTTGTTTTATCCTATTCATTTTGTGTTTAAATGCTTAAAAAACATATTTAGGTATAATTTTGGGGGCTGGAAACCAATTAATTAGTTTTCCATTATTTCTTATGGGAAAAATTCGATCAGATCTCGAACTTTTTAGGATTTGAGCCGGAGTCCAGAACGGATTAGGCTTGAGAACCAAGGTATCATTGGATTTATTGTTTTGGTTTTTTTTTGTATCATGGTATTGAATTCAGTGTGGAGAATCGTGAAATTTCACTGTATCAACATTAGTATTAACTACAAAATTTCTTGTATCGTGAGCAGGGGAGTAACTAGACACCCTGGCGAAATGTCACCTTGGACCCCCTGCTTGGGTTGGCACTTTCAATCGCTCAGTTGATTTTGTTTGCAAAGCAGGGAGGGTTTGGGGGCCCTAACAAAGTGCTTGATCCCCTGAATCTGTCATGGCATTCATGCCCTTCTGAGGCCCTTGATCGTGACATCACTAGCAATAATACCACAGGCTCCAAAACAGCATCCCTGCATGCATTTGCACCTGGATGGAGGGATGGATGGACGGATGGATGGACCGTGGAATTTTATTTGCATTATGCTCTGATTATTATTATTATTGATATCAGTCTATTTCAGGTTAAATCCAATGACACACAATCATGTGCTGGGGGCAGTTTACAGACACCAATCTACCTAAACTATGTGTTTTTGGACCTTTGGTAGAAAACACCCACATACAGGAGGTTGGAAGACGAGTGGATTATTGTTATTATACTCGGTTTCTTATTATTTAATGAATGAGGATGTTCAACTGCACAGCAGAGTTAGGAAATGAAGCTGAAAGAGGCCATGAAATTCAAACGTCATTCCAGAGGAAATTGGCAGGAAATACGCCGAGTGGTGAGTGAGAATGAAGGTGCTGGAGGGGGAGGATGTCCTGCACTGCCTGCCGAGAGCAGCTCAGCCGCGAACAAAACCATGTGCTTACCGCTGCCTCACATAGACCAAAACTATGTGCTTACCGCTGCCTCACATAGACCAAAACCATGTGCTTACCGCAGCCTCACATAGACCAAAACCATGTGCTTACCGCAGCCTCACATAGACCAAAA
>JABFDZ020000043.1:16954867-16978931 GCA_019775955.2 Pollimyrus isidori
CGAAATGTTTTTGTTAGGACGCTGTCACGGTTTTCACCTCAGACACGGCTTCCCTCTTCATTATTCATGGGCTCTTTCTCAGTTTGTGATGCTGAATAAAAGCAGCCCGGGATCAAACAGCACAATTCGCCACGCCTGACACCAACTGCTACTGTTTGTTGGGCTCTGCCAAGCGTTACCTCTGATAATGAGTGGGATTTGTTAAACAGTAAATTAATGAATAATGAAATATCCAGGTTGATCAGTTAGGGAGCACGCTTGCCTAGCCCCCGGGCCGGTGCCGCGAGCTGGAATTACTCTCGAACGGCACTTGGCTGCGTGCTGGGATGGATAACGCCTTTTACAGCCCACTGCTCGACAGAATACTAAGGGAGTTTGTTCTTAAACTAGGAGCCTTGAAGGACACGTCTTTAACAAGAGACACAAAGCTCATTCTTTACCGCTAAAAGGATTCCACCTAAAACCTCAATTCCACAATCTATACGACTGAACCGACTGGAATTAGCTTGGTACGCTTTTTAAAATAAGGCTGCGCCTCTTGGGTTCAGCCCATACTGAACCTCACATATTCTGTAGTTTAACATTACAGTTTAACTTCGTAGTTTAACGTGCAGTATAGCATACCGCTGAACAGTGAAATACAGAATAATGTGGAAAAATATTGATGGAGTAGGGTAATAAATATAAAAACAAATATATGATGTATTATTTTTAATAGTTTTAAGGACTGAAGTGTATGAATCCTTCTTTTAGTTTGGGTCAAATGAAATGGCTGTTCATTTACTCCATATTTGTTGTAGGTGTACGTCATGACACCTGAAGTTTTTGTTCGAATCTCACCGCTAAGATCCATAAATGTCACGGGGAGTGTTGTCATTAAACACACATTCAAATGCTACGAGAGCAAACAAATATTTTGCATTAAATATGATTATCATTAATTGAGCTTTGAGCTTTATTAATTTTCTAGAACAGGTTAAACAAGTTATTATTATTATTATTGTTGTTGTTGTTGTTGTTGTGAACAACAACAACAATAACAGTCAATATTGTTGTTGTTTCTGTTACTTGCTCTAAAAAATATCCATTGCAAAAATACTGTTAATCGTTGTACCGTGTTGTTTTACTTGTGTGAACTACTCAATTCAGGTTTATCAAACAAACGGTTCACTAAATTCACCAGCCCTCAATGTGATTTGTGTAGATATTGTCAACTGAGGTCCACAATATGACACCAGATGCAATTCCTTGCTACTCAAATCATTGTAAAAATATCTCTTCCCTTGCGGACATGTGGCTGCTGAACTCAGCACCTGGGTTACAATACTTTCCGCTTGATGAGTCGCATGGTGGAAGCCGCAGGCCAGCCGCTTTTTCTATTGAATTTGCCCGTTAAGTCGCTCATTCAAGGCGGGGGGAAAGGTACAAGTCATCGCGACAGTTTTCATTATAAGATGAGTTCTCAAAATCCCAAAGACCGGCATTCAGTTGATACATGCCCAGCAAACACACACGTTGGCTAATTACACGGCACTAATACCTATTATTTAACATACTGTTCTCTCTAATTAATAGTCACATGTTTACTGCATTTGTATATATATTGCTTAAAATTCTCATTTCAAATATCTTTTGACGGGAAACAATCAAATACTGATAAATAGCCTATACCTGGAAAATTCTTTGTTCTTTTTAAATAGGGATCAGTTTTGGGTCACGGATTCGGTTTTAGTTTTTGTTCACAGGCGCTGTCACAGGAGTGCAATACATGACATTTCTGACTGACAGTGCAGAGCGATTGTATATTGCTGTGTAGTCTTTGTAACCGAGTTTGAATGGCTGTTTTTTGATGATTTTATCAGAATATATGCCACATGCTTGCGTTGGCATTTTCTAAGATAAATATCTTTGTTTCACGTGGCTCCCAGTCTATCCCGTAACACGCCGGAGATAAATGCCAGACTGAGATGTGTCCTAACTGAAGCAAAGTATTTCTGCTATTTTACTTTCGGAAGCCTACAGGCAAAAGATCATTTAAATATGTTATGCATAATGAATTTCGTAATACTAATCACATTGTTCGTGGCCTTTTCATTTTCCACTTTATTCTTCCATTGCATTTATATTATGAGAATGTTTAGCTATCCTACCTTCTTTGTGATGTGCGCAGAAATGTCAATTCCAGCGATACGTGGCTCTTTGCATTCAAGCATATGCGTTTCCCTGCGATATAACAATATCTAGCCATTTTAAATAAGTATATAGATTATCTATTTGGTGCGAAACAAGTTTAGACTGCGTTATGATATCCTATATATAGCTAATATGTAGCTCTTCACTCCGCGAGGGAAGTGCGTGATGATAGTCTTCAAATAAATAGTCTATATATAAGCTGCATAGTTATGTCCGTTTTAGACACGTAAACATATTATTCATTTAAAAATTTATTTTAAAATGGATAACACCGTTTTTCTGCACCATTCGTATGAATCTTAGAAAAGTAACTATATAATTGTATAGAAAAAAATCGAAAAACAAACTATATTCTATTTTCAAGACTAAGTAAACTCACCCACTAATTGATAAACAGGTTATTGTATTTAAAATGTGTTTCTAAAACACGCATACATATATATATATATATATATAGCCTATATAAACGGAAAAAGATAGGCCGAAGTGTCCTTCTGTTACACACTTTCGTAGTTATCCTTGAAAATCTGTTGTGTTTAATTTATTTTAAACAGGTTAATTTATTTTGCAGTATTGCGCTTGCAGAGTTCTTGCCCAATATTAGAATGCGGAAATTCAACATTTTAAACAGAAACATGTACGGTAAAACACGAAGTTTATTATAATTATTTTAATATAAATGAAATCACTGGACAAGAACCAAATTCTACCCACCACCATAACAACTTGTCTAAGGAACAGAAAAATTACAGGATACTATCTAAAGTCAAGCGTTTTCACCCACTCACAGAGGTATAGTCACAGATAAATAATCCAAACTGCTTGCTCACCATATTTACAAACTTCCATTAAATTAACCATAAATAAATATGTACAAACATAAATATCAGTCGCTTCCTCCCATAACCTGTACCAAAAGGAGGTTCCGTTCGACAGATATTGGATTTCAGTAAAGGTCAATAAAATGACGACATTTAGCAATATATTCTGGCATAAGTGTGAAGGGTTCGCATTGTACTTAAATGTACGTCTATATGTATTTTCTCGCTTATGCGTTTGTCCTATTCTCTCTGATAACAAATGGCAAGAGATCAGCGTCCTTCACGTCATCGTGAGCTACAATGAAATCATTCGGACATAATCATCGCATTTTTAAAGACAGACGAAATCCGGTTTGGGTTGTAAGTGCATGATTATCTGATTTAAAGGAAGAAACTCGAAAGCAAGATATGGAAAGTTGTAACAGCATTACTCATTAAAAATTCAGAAATAACAAACTCACCACACCGTCAGTTATACACTTAGTCGAATTATAGAGGTCACTGTAATGTCAAACACTGAAATAATGGAGAAAGCCAAATGAGTGATAAAGTCGCCTTTTAAATTACAAGGTATACTCTCTCCATTAGCAGGTAATGGTCTGGGTGACGTGATTTATGACAAATGAGGAGCCCACGCTGTGAAAACTCGGAGATTAAAGATTTTCTCCAGCTAAAAATAAATAATAAGATATATTAGTCTTTTGCATAAAATCTTCTAAAAGTTACACAATTTACTGGACACTACTCTGATTTGTTTGCGTGGGGAAATCGTCTGCTGCCACTGAGACATTTAGTATTTTATTTAAATGAACCCCTCACCAGTATTCCACCCAGGAATATTTAATAAATACATAGGCTATAGAAGAAATGCATGTTCTGCACCTGAAACTGTAAATTAGGAACCATTTCGGTGTGTTGCCTGTGTGTTAACACCGGTTCGCAGTTTGTTTGTAATGTAATTATACTAAATATTTAGTTAAATAACTACACTCAGCAAGCTGCGTGTTTTGTAAATGTCACAGCCATTTTTTAAAAAAGCTTTTATAACACAATCGGCAACTGTTTAAGTCGAAACTAAATTGAATTAATTTATGCGTCAGGATAAAACCTTACGACGAAGGCATCGAAAGTCTAAAAATGTAGTTTCAGTTTGAGTCAAAACAAGCAAATAACTGTTAATCCAGTGGGAATTTTGCTCGTTTTTATTTAAACTGTGTAGATGTTTCAGAAAACCAGGGCCTGTTTTTTCCCTCTGTTTTCGTATTTCAAGATTTTAATCGGCGCGAAGCAATTTGGCCTGTTCGTATCTATTCTCCGGCCTTCTTTCCTGAAATTGCCTTCCTTATCGTGGTTAAGGTGGTTAATGTAACAACGTGGGCCGGACGCATTTAAACGTCCACATATGCTCTTGCAGTCTATAATAATAAGTACCGCGTTAAAGCAGTTTCTTGGATTTTATTGTGTATGTCGTGCCATAAACGCGTCAGTGGAAGCTCTTACTCAACCGTGTTCCTGACATCGCAAAGCCGCAAGCCTTAAACTTGTATCTTTCCCTTCTGGGCGATTAATTAGATTCTCGAAGGAAGTTAAATGATAAATCTTTAAAGGCTGTTGCAGTGGAAAGATTAATGGAAATTGACACTAGCAAATAAAACGTAGTTGCTATAGGAGTATGTATTTAATTGTGTGTAAATGCACAAATATGCCAAGACATAGCCTTATCCGTCGATGGGTTGTCAATTCAGACGATTAAAAATTGGTTTTAGGATGTCAACAAATAGTTTCATATGAAGTTCACACACCATGGGTATTACTTGACCTAAACCCTCTTTGGAAATGTCCTATGGGATATTTATACAGTTTGTATACTGCTCAATGACCTAACTTCATAGACCATTGGTAATGTGGGGCACTATATTTGGAACAAGGCCAATGCATTTGCTGAACAGTGCAGATGTGTGGCATTCCCCGAAAAGTGACACAGACGGCTGCCTGGCTCTGGCTCAGCCTCAGAGTGCACCGACATGGAACAGGCGTACGGTGACGCGGCCGTGACCGGGAGCTCGGCCCGGTTAACGCTATCGGTTGCGGAGACCTGCGTTCCTACTGGAGTCTCGAGCAGTTGACAAATCCACGGACTATTCAACAGGGAGCTGGACAAAGACTGGAGATTTGGCCAGTCTGCAGCTGCAGATCTTCGTCTTGGAATGTTCTTCAGGCAGACCTGCATGAAGATCCTTAACAGAATGCTTAAATCATAATCTAAACGTACTTAACGGGATACAAAACCTGCTTAACCGTCACCAGTATGCAACTTGCATTTTTTTCTTCTCTTCCATCTTCTTATTTAAATTCTGACTCTTCTTCAAGCTCGTCATTTTCCCCCAAAGTAACTGTAATGTTTTAAAGCTAGAATATAAAGGATTTGGGCGATTCTCTTGCTCGCACGATCTATTTCCGATGCTTCTCCTCTTTATCTCCAGCCTTCGAGCCGGGTCCCTCTCCTGAAGTGTGTCGACTCGTGCTGTTGTTGTTGTTGCTTAAGAACATCTTGTCCAGGCCTTTGAGGGCCTCTGTCAGGTAGTTCTGCAAGGCGGTGAGGGCGGCGCAGATGGCCGGCGAGCCGAAGCCGTGGGTGATGAAGCTGAAGTGGGAGAGGCAACTCTGGATGCCCGGCTCCAAGATGGGTGTGGGTCTGCTGTTGCCCAGTGGTGTCCTGTCTTGGGCCAACAGATCTGTGAATTCCTTGCACAGCTGCCTAGGAGGTGAAGATACAGGACAGGATGACTTTTCTGAAGGCCCACAGGACATGTCACACACACTGCGCCAAAAAACTGAGCACATGTCGCATGTCAAAACAATACAAAAAATATCCGGATAACCCTCCCTTACACATGCAACATTCCATAATCATCCGTGGATCTTCTAAAAAGACATTTTATTTTATTAATCGGTTAAAGTATCACCTTATAAATATTTTAATGTGTGTGTCAAACATATCGATCGCCTTCCTTTGGAAGTCTTACTTGAGATGAAAAAGAGGTCTCTAAGAAAATGATAAAAGGTCAGCCAAATGTGTTTAAGTCCTTAAGACACTGCAATTAACTGTTCAGCGAACCAAAATGACCCCTGAACCTTAAACCTTCAAACGTTTGACAAGCTATCTGCAAACGATTAAATAATAAGGGCATCCATGCATTATAACCCAAAGGAAAATGCCTATCAAACCCAGACATCCCTTAGGAAGCCAATAGGCAAACCTGACTGATTTTTTAAATGTATTTTGTGCATGTGTCCAACACATTTTGCAGAATATCACTTAAAATTGGAAGATCTAATGTTAGCCTAAAATAAAACTGCAAAATTAATTCCAAACAATCTAAACAATCCACTTCAATTATTATTATTATTATTATTATTATTATTATTATTATTATTATTATTATTATTATTATTTATTACGCTGCTCCAGGTTTATCCAGCATTGATATTAAGAAAATACTGGATCTCTGAAATTCCAATAAAAGAGCGTATTAAATAGTTATGTACGTTAACATTTTCCCGAGGCCAGGGGCTTGGCTTGATTGACAAGGGGGAGGTAACGCAAGGCTAGGCTGAAAGCGAACAGCTGCAGTTTTCAAACGTTCAGGGTGGATCTGCATCTGACAGGAGAACTACACCAGCGAATTTATAAAATAACAACAACAACAACAACAAAAATCTATGACACAAGTCCTGTTCTGTCTAATTAAATACACCTGTAAGCTTCATTTACGGAACAGCCAATTATGGTTGCCAAAATTCACATTAAAATAAAATAGTCAAATAAACCACTTTAAAAATCTAGTCATAAGATGTCTAAGGTTAATTTTTAAAATGTTACCGTATCTTTTTCAAACGAATATATTACGATGGAGTCTTTTATACATTTCACGGTCCCAGAATAGGACAAGGGGTTATAGAAAATGCATGTATGGATGGACGTTACGCCGTATAAGACAGTGTGTAGCCGCGTATCACAGTACACGAACGTACTTAGTGGCCAGCAGCATGTTTTTCCGCGAGTGCAGCTCGTTGGGGTCCGTGTGCTGCCTGTTCAGATACTCGGACACAGCTTTTGTGGGAAACTCCGTTTCACATATATAGCCGAAATCTCTGGCCAAATGGACCGCTTCTCCTGGGAACGGAAAGCATCACATGATTACAACAGGGTAGTGGGGAAACTGCTGTTTTGTTGTACGCTAAACTTTCCCTTCGGTGTATGAATCATAAACCGTACTCTTTGTGAATTCAAATACAATGGAATGTGATCGTTTTTAACGCTTCGACAGCATGAATGAATTCTCTGTAAAAATACAAAGGGTGGTATAATCATCCCAGCAATAGACATCATCACATGCATAGTTTTGGCTTTTCCCCCTTACGGACTGTGACACGGTACACTAATAGTAACTATTATTTACTAAAATAATAATAATAATAATAATAATAATAATAATAATAATAATAATAATAATAATAATAATAGACATATGAGAACTTAGAAAATATTTTGAAAGCATAGGCTCTGGTCTGCCGTGTATAAATATCTTGCTATAACCTAAAATGTACATATTTCATTTTATACTATTTTAACCTGAAATAAATATTTGTGTTTGCAATCTTTCCCCTAAAAAAATATTTCTGACAAAATACACTTCTGATAGGCCTATCTGTATACATTTTGTACATTGTATACATGCACACAGAGAAATGCAGTCGTGTGCCCATATCTGTGTGGTGTGTGTGTATGCATGCATGTGGTGTGTGTATGCATGTGGCGTCCGTGCGCTCTTTTATGTTTTATGTCATTGATCTCTCTACTCCTTGTTCGGGACAGATAAACGATCTCAATCCAAATTTTATGTCAAATTGTGTACATCTGTTCGATTTCTTTTTTGCTTAGCCTTCCTATGGGCCTACACTGTTAATAATGTTCTCTTAAAGAACATCTTGCCAAATTAAAAGGAATGTTTGAGGGAATTAGCAGGCTCTACCACGAAGGCATTAAACGGGATTGAGACGGTCACATATTTACCTTCTACGAGTGACGTCAGTAGTGTGACGTTGGCAGCTTTGCGTCTGCCAGCAGGTAAATTCAAACCGATTTTCTCAAGCTTTTCTCTCAAAGATCTGCCCCCATTTTTAGATTTTGCTCTGCAAAATGGAAACAAAAACGCCACGTCATGAACATGTGGAATATTTCATTATATAACATTTAAAGTTTACCTTACAATATGTGTTAATAGATAAATCAACATAATATGTATCTCAGTCTATAGGCCTAATGATTAATCCCTCTTATACAGCCATGGTAAACCTGGTGACGTGTGGATTTTAAACAACAGCTTTCTCCTATATCTACATAGGCCTACATATAAGTTTATTTCTGGACTCATTATTTCATAATTGCAAAAAGGAGAATGTTAAATGCATTATGGAAACTTTGAAACGACTCTCAATGCAGTATAAAGACGTTCTCTATATGTATGTGAAGAATGGATTTAAAATGAATACCTGAATAAGTGTAACGGCGGCAGATTTGCTCTTACCTCCTGAGGACACCCCCCAGCAGGGAGGCGTTGAGGCATTCCGGTGGGGAAAGACGCCGCTGAACCTCACCCACCGTCACCTTGTACTTAGAAGTGGAGCTGAGCAGGGACAGGCGGCCGGGTACGGAGCAGAAGACCTCGTTCACGTTCACGCTGATGCCGCCAATTAAGCCGTCTTTGCTCATCATAAGAGACGCCACGCTCTTATGCGGGACGGGAACTGAGAAGGGAGCAAGAAAGGCGAGTCGGACGGAGAAATATTCCCAAAACCACTGGCGTCGACTGATTTTAAATTGCAGTTAATTCATTTATACAACCCCGGAATCCCATAGTAATTTGTATTCTGCGCAAAAAAGCTGTTGCAAATGTAGCCCTAGATTCATCGTGTTTCCATTTTGTTCTGTTTTAATCTTAACCAGGAATATTAGGCCTACTATAGTTATTTTTTAAAAGTATAGTTCAGTTTTTAATGCTAAGCCGAAGTGGTCATTGACTAAATATTAGCTGAAAACGAAAAAACATGTACATGTTTATTATTATTATTATTGTTGTTGTTGTTGTTGTTGTTGTTGTTGTGGTGGTGGTGGTGGTGGTGGTGATGATAGTCTTGCTCCTGATAGGAAAACTTTTACTAAATAAATGCAATTGTTTAATTTCGAAACTCATTAAGGAACAAAACAAAATAAGTTTTCACTCCTCCCGTAAATGACGTGTCGGATTCACAAAGCCGTAATTGCGTTGATTTATGAAATAAGGGCAAAGAGGTAATAACAATAATTATGAATTATATGATGATCGTGAACTCATTTTAAGGCCAAAATTGCGATGTGTGTGCCAAGAGAACCACGCCAAGCATCCATAAAATTGTCCAACGTTAAATGTATATGATGCTTATCTGCAACTTCAAACATTTAGACAATGTATAGAAAACGGATGGGTGGGTGGATGGTTGACTCATCAAACATATTTTATCAAACGTGAAATCCCACATGCAGACACACAGTAGTATATTTTAAAGCACATTTCGTGTAATAGCTCTACGTGCCATAAACTGTCAAGTTTTTTTTTATTTTACGATTTACTTATATGTCTTGATTTTTTTTCGTACCAGCAATGTCAACGAAAACTATTATATGGAAAACGTATGTATCTAGTAAAATTCTGCTCTGGATAAATTTAATACAATTACGAGTATTCAGGTCTATCTAAAACCAAAAAACAAATTGAGATTGAGCAGTAAATGTATCAGGAATACATCGTTACTGATATATTTAATGTTCTATAAATAACTGGTCGTTATAATTATCACATTTAAATAACAGCAACATGTCTTGACGCTTGGCTATTCCAGGACTGCGAGACTGCAGAGGTCACGGTCCCCGCCTTTTGTATTAACAGCTCAACAGAGGATAATACTGGAAATTGGCCCTAAACGAGCTCAGGAGAAATCCACATGAAAAAGACATTTATCAGGCTGGCTACTTTAACTCCACTCATGTGTTCGCTCTTCGGGGACCTCATATCCAGAATTACTTCGGAAATAATCACTCTCTAACAATGGCCCGTGATTTCCACTCGCGCAGTTCTACACAAATTAAAAGAGAAATAAAGGGTAAAAACGTATTTCACATAGGCCTAATTTTATGATAGTATTTAACGCTGCAGTTTAATAATTAAAGTATTATTTAAACATACTCTGTTCTATAGCTCGGTGTAGTTTATGTGCACGATAAAAAGGGTTTAGTCTTTGAAAATTCGAAAATTCGACCAATCGTGGTTTAGGAGTGCATTCCTGGCAATTTCTTCTAATGATTTCTACAGTGATTAATGGCACAAAACCGCAACATGCAGAAAGCGCGTACATTTTGCATTTCATAACTGTTACTCTGACTGATGCGGTATTTATCTTTGACGTGAAGTTATTTGTCAAATGCGGCGGTCGAATTCAACCACCAAGTTGACATCCCTGACTTAAACACAATAAATGTTTAAACTAAAGGGGTTTTTTAGAGTTATGTAGCAAACGTCATAGTAGCTGCACCGACTGAACGGCTGGAATGAATAGCAACAGGATGAAACCATCTAAAATTACTTGACAGTTGCGTAATTCAGACCCGTCTATCTAGAAGTTATGTACGACGTTGCACGGAAACTTAAAATCAATTAATATTATTAGCTAGACTTTTAATTTAAGAATACATCCAGAGTAGTTTGCTTATTTTCCGAAATGTTTATTTCTTGTTTAATTTCTTCAGATAATATTGCCAAGCAGTAGCAACAACAACAACAAAATCTATTTTGTAAAATCTAGCAAAGTCAAAGCCTTTCTATGTCGTACGCCAACCATAAATATTTTATATATTGCCTTACCTTTTTTAATGACCGACTGATCCAAAAGATTCATTCCACTGTTGTTTGCGTCCTCAACGGCCTGCAAACGGAAAGATGCCGCAAATCGGACAAAGCCTCATTACGCAGGATTTTAATGAAAAGGCGCCAAATTTATTTATTAAGGCCCAAAAAATATATATTTCTTTAATGTACGACCACGCAATAAATGCCGAAGACATACTTAAAAAGAACGAAAAGACATACAAACAAATCTCGTTGTCATTACATTTACTAGAAGGAGACAGGTTATTTATACAACAATGCCCAATATTAGTATAAGTATTGATCAGTTGTAGAAATGCTTGCAGGTTTAGCAAGCGATATGAATTAACATACTGATTTTACAGATGCGAGTGCCTATCTTAAAATGTCAGTTTTAAAGTAAAATATTGAGTAAAACAAAGAGCAGTCAAAAAAGTCAAAGGAATAACAAGCGATAGTACGTCCGTTATGCGGGCCTGTTCGCTTTAAGCATGGTGCTACGGATGTGTTTTCAGGAATAAGCATTTAAGTCAAGACACGAGCTTTAGTGTTTACTTCATCAAACACAAGCTGCTATTTATCTGGCAATATTTTATTACATCAATCGCTAGCAGCTTAAATAATAACAATTCATAATTAACTGTAACTGGGCTATTAATAGTTAATTCTTTTACATAGATGATGATAGTAGTTCAAGATAAAGATGAATATATCAAGACTAAGAAATATTTTATATTTATTGAATTACAGTTTAAATAAAATGTATTGTGGTGATGTTTAATTTAATTGCTGTACTTGCTGCAGAAGGATCGACGCTGCTGTTTGGAAGATTTTTTAATGACAGCGTACTTGTCTGATTTTCTGTCTAATTAGGACCACCTGCTGTTTTCTGTACAAGATATTCACACAGCGTGTTGGTATTTAATACTCACTCCGGGGATTGTAAAGATTTAATTTGGACTAAATACGAAAATTAGGAAAACTTGTCGCTAAAAATTGCATTGAGACTTTTGTCAAGACAGACGCGCCGGCCTCCACAAACAGGGCGGTGAAGAATACAGTTGTAATCTCTGTTAACAAAGCCCAGGACATTCTTTTTGACTGAGTTTTACAGCATGCATTTCGAAGAATGTCAGAATATATGCAAAACAAACCAAAACGAATCTTCGTTATATTGTCGTAGTATATTATTTCATAATATAGAATCGGAAAATCTGATATTTGTGCTTTACTAATAAATGATAAAGGAGATTAGGGCAAAATTACAAGCATATTGAAACATTATAAAATGGCCATATTAAAAAATATCACAGGCAAACGCGGACATCCAAGTACCAGAATATCGCTTAAAATGTAGAAGCACACTGCCCAGTGCCGTCCACTTTCTGTAGCACGCAAAGGGGATGCAAATGTAAACAGGGAAGTGGAAGCACTCACCTGCACGTCTTCCATTCCGTGAAGGCCGTGAAGCGACAGACTGTCTCCCATTCCAGATTCGAGCCCGTGGGGCGCCGAGTGAAGAAGCACGTCTGGCCGCCTAACGGAGGCATAGTCCCGCCTGGGGTCGAGTCCAGAGAGCTGGGGCAAAGATGCCCGCGGCTGGGGCAGTAAAGAGCCTGTCTCATTTCCAACCTCTTGTCGCTGTCTTTGCCCCCAGGGATGTTGCTGGGGTTGATGTAGAGGGTTCAGGGAGTAAGGGTCATTAACGTGGGAATACGGATCCTGGCTCTGGTGGTACGGAAGCGGCTGATATGGCGGCGGAAAGTAGGGCGGCTGGAAGTCCGATGATGGAGTATGGGACAGCGGCGGGGCGCTGGAGTACGGTCCCTGTGACACCGAGCCCAACTGGGACAGCCTGGAGCTGTGACTCGGTACTCCATCGTGCCGGTCCTTCAAAACACAGAGCACGGGGATGTTTTACACATGATACAGTGCAGTAATTCAGACACAAACTAAATACAATGCATTTATATGAAAAGACATTAAAGTGGGATGTAAAACTAAATACCTTGCAGCTAAAAAAGCAAAAAAGAAGAAGTGTACAAGGCCCATGACGCAATATGACCCAAAATATTCGTTTATTATAAAGACACTGTTCCCTATTCCTTTTTAAATTTTCTTTTTGCGATCTCGTCACAAGCAGAACCAAAAACAGTTGTGTCCTAATGTTAAAACTACGGTAAATAAATTGGGGACTTAAGCATACGCTATTTTCCAATAGGCCACTTCATAAATTGTACGCAACAGTGTGTATACTGGTCAAGAAAAGATGAAAATAAATGTTTTTTTTTTGTCATCAGACGCCCGCTAATATATACCGACAAGATATAAGAACGCTAAGCACCAATGAATAATAACAGACCATCCTCCACCAGCTTTAACTTCGGCACTTATAATTCCAGCTAAGCGAAATTTAAATTGTGCTTAAATGTTTAAAAAAAGTATCAACGACCCGACTCACCGTAGCTGAATAAGTATGGACTAACATCTGGGAGACGGTCTGTTCACAGCAAAAACAATAAAAATTAGAAAGAAATCAGTGTATACAGCGTAGCAGGAAAAATATTTTGCGGTGTCCAGTACTTTCCATTAACTATTTCTCCAGATCGCGATTAAACAGTTATCGTGTTATTCGAGCATAAATGTTATATTTGTCTCAGGTTTCAGCTAGAGTCCTCTTCAATCCAAAGCTTGAGTCGAACTGCTCGCCTGCTCCTTCCCTCCGCTTCTCTACACCACCTCATAATAATTGTTATTCATGACTATTAATATTACAGGAATACTTAAAGCGAGAATGGCGGACAAACGGAGCGTGAAGCTGCAGTCAGCTCTGGCGCTCCCCTGCTATTGTAAATGACGTTCATTCAGCTGAGAATTACTAGATGTAATCAAACAAGGGGGGCTGGCAGAGGAAGACTTTTAGCAAAGTTTAGCGTGTGAGAGGCAACAGGAAAACGGACGCGTGCAAACATTTGTATACACATACGTACAGGCGCACACACATATGTTATAGTATATAAACAGTATGCATACGTGCGCACAAGGCGACGTAAAGGAAAGCATGCGTTCATTCGTACAAATAGATGACCTTTAAGTTACCTTTATTAATGTTCTATTTCTTTCAATTTGATGTATTATTAAGATTTTTCTTTCTTTTAGTTTCAACGTTTACAGATTTACAACTATGATAAATTTAGCTCAGGTGACATCCGCACTTAGCATTAATGCATTTTAATCACTTGTGGAGGTAACACACCGCGATTGAACTTCAACGTTTGTGTTTAATCTTTGCACAAACCCAGCATATATGCAATACAACCGCCGTCCTCCAGACCTGCATATTTGACATATTGAATGGAACGACAGGAGTCCGCGAAAGTACTTCGTTCTTCAACTTCGTAAACAACAGAAAACGACCCGCACAACTCACTGAAACACACAAGTCATCTCATAAATTTTATCTAAATTATAGTGCATACAAAACACAAGTACATTAGTTAATTATAGCATGATGCATAGTTATTTAATACACAATACTTCTATACTTAAGGAAAGATAATAATATTCCCAAATTAAACTTTCTGACGTTTTGCATGAACACAGGTCTCGCGTGCTGATTTTTATCCCCAATTTTGCAGTTGATAATTAGCCAGACAGAAGCTGTGAAAGCGAAGGTATTTGAGGTTATTGAACGCAGCTCCCCGCCAAGCTTAACTAAAGAGTCTGTAAAATCTCACGCGGAGTCCATTCAGTGCGGCTCGCACTCCCGCATACGCCGTTTGCAAAGGTCTTTGTGCTTTTTTTCCCGCGGTCGTCGCCATCTCCGTATCCGTTATGTTTATATCCAAACGCGTGGCCTTTCCTTTCCTACCAACAAGGCTATTTTTCGGTAAGCTTAAGCGATTTCCATTTGGTCCTTCGTGAATCATTGTATTCAGAATCCATTTTTATTAAAAAAAAATGCGTTATTAAATTGTAAATAACACAATCTAATTCAAATGTCATATAAAACATATGAACTAGCATGCAATTTTAAAACTATTATTTTTCCATACTTTTAAATACATGTAGCCACTTCGCATAACGGAATGCAATAGTAAAACACGAATTAAACTTCAAATCAAATCATTCTTTATAATTCTACAAATGAGATTTTTTCCTATGGAATTATATACTGTTATTTATATAATATGAATTAAACATCTATTTTTGGTGAATGTCCCCTTTTTTCAGAACGATATTTAATTGTTAAATTATTATGTTCTACAGAATATTTAATCATTAATAGAAAATAGACCGATTTTTCCCTACGTCTTTAGACTACAATATAGGCTACTCCGTATTTTTCTTCCCTCAAATAGAAATTAAGTTTCTCGCTCTAAGCTCCATAGAGTAGGTATAAATTCTAATACGTGTCAGTATTCAGACGTTTAAGACAAACTACACTCCGTTTGCCAAAATAACCTTGTTATAGTGTGGATTTTTTTCCGTCATTCCTTTCTGGCAGTTTTTAGACAAAAAAAAAATCTGAAAATAAATCACAGCCACATCATCTGAGATGTTTAACAAATCTGTCAAACTGTATTTTTTAAAAGTTCGTTCCCGTGTGAATTACTAAAAAACACGTAGGAAATAAAAATGTCCTACCGCTAGAATCTCAAGTAATTGACTAAAACATTACCTCATAAATATCTTCATACTTCACATTCTCTACTAGTTTCCAGAGCATGTTTGCGGACTGATCTCAGTTAACTGAGTGCATTCATGTGAGGAGTAGATAACTGAACTCTCTCTCTCTCTCTGCCTCTCTCTCTCTCTCTCTCTCGCTCACTTACTCACTCACTCACTCACACATTCTACGTCTTACATGCACAGTGTACACATAAAAATGTCCTACACCTATATCTAAAACACGCTTCTTTGGACTAAAAGGTAATATCACTGTGATAAAAAACGGGGGGAAATCCAGAATTCAAATATAAAACATCCTGTACATACAGATGGAGATGCACTGGCGGCCAGTGATAAGGATTATAAATTGTGATGCAATTATTACTGAATTTGAATAAAGCATCATAAAAACCAGCAAACACAAAGATAAATATTTAATCTAGCTGGCCTTTCTGCTAATTTGTGCTTCAAAATACGAAGAGTTCTTATAAGCCATTATAGGATTAAATTGTGTGGGAAAATAACCCAGAAAAGCATATTTAATTACATTAATCTATACAATTAAACTATACGATTTAGCATATATAATCTCTGTGGTACGCAAACACAAATGCATATTAACATTTACTGTGCTCTTTATATTTGCACCATTCCCTGCACTACAGCGCCAAAGCAGGCGTGCTCATCCTTTCAACGCTTCAAATAGTAACCTCCTATGAAACCTCATACGCAAATATATAACACGAAGATTTAATTTCGTTTAATAGTACATTCCATAGTCACAATAATTTGTGTAACATGTAAATGCACGTAGTGTGTAAATGTACAGTGCACGTGTTTGTATTTTTCCTTCTTCTAGGCCTACATGATATATATATATATTGCTTGCTTTGCAGCCGGGCCGCCGGATAATTCAAACGGTACATACTTTGTATTGTTTCCTCTGCCCCTTTAAGGACTTTAAAGCAGTTACCTGGGCCTGTCTTAGGTATACGTTTCTCCCACACATAACCCCTTGTCCGTCTAGCTGTACAAATGTAATTGTGTAATATATCGCTTTTTCGATTGCGGCGTTAACCAGGTGATAGTAGAGTATCGTCATCATATTAAAAAATAAAGATATTAACTTGTATGGAGCGTCCCCTACCGATTACAGACAACTGATATCAATTATTCCGTTATACATCTTTTTGTCCATTGTTGTAGCCTTATTGAAACACAGACACGCGTCCACACAAATTACCTTTGTAATTACACGAACGTCTTTAACTAAAATATTTTCTTTATTATCATCACAGTCACTTCAGACCTTCTTGAAACACGCGTTGACCTTCAGTTTACAAACCTTCCAGTTTTTAGCCTTTACCTCCCCCTAGTGGCATAGAATAGCAACTGCTTACATTCACTGATATAAAAAGTACGGGAGATCTGCTTGTATGACAGAGATCATTCGTGTACTGAGGAAGACAGAAAACAATGAATACAACAAAAAGAAGTATTAATTGGATATTTAAACGTAACTGCGATTATAAATAAACGGTGCTTTAACTGGAAAAATATTTTCAATATAATGTGCAATTTTATTTGGTGCGTTTTGTGTGTATTCGTGCAATTATGTTGATCTAGTTAAGGTTTTGGTAATCCATCGCAACAAAATAAGTAATTTAGCTACTGTGTAAGTGTAACTGTACTGGTGAGCAGAAATGCACCAGCATCATGATACTATTCGTTGCTATTTCCACACACAATCCAAAATAAAGCAGGATGTGCGGAAGGCAGCATCCTGCAACATGGGCCTGTGGTAGTGCAGCTGGGCGTCAGTACATGGGAGGGAGGGGGCTCCCTTCGGGCGCATGGCAAGCGTGTAACTGGGCCAGTCCTCCGTCGCGGAGCCTCTTCCTTTCTTCCTCTCCTTCAGAAGAATCCCGCATTGATGTAAATAAGGGTAGCAAGGAGCGGGGAAGAGCTTTGAAAAGCCGGCAGACTTTTTTTGTTGCCTCGCTCTGGATGAGACGCCCCGCTATTTGCCGGAAGGTTTTTGATGATGTTTCGTTTCAAAAGGCAACCGGACCGGGCAACGTCATGGAAATCTGTCTTACCCGCACGTCGTGTAATCGTTTTAACTTTTAGCGATATGCCGCCCGTTTTCCTGCCTAATTTAAGATATTCAGGCTACTAGCTAAAAAGCTACAACAACAAAAGACATATGCAGAGGTCAGAGCTCGTTTCTGATATTCAGTATTTAGCACTTTTATCCAAAATAATGTGGTCAGCCGGTCCCCGGAGGAACTGGAGGTTAAGGGTCTTGCTCAAAGGCCCAACGGTAAAGCTACTCGGCCGACCCAGAAACCTGAACCAGCGATAATCTAATCACAGACACAGCATCCCAATCCACTGAGCCACACACCACCCCATAGCACTAAATCCTCCCCCAGCCATTCAGATAAGTGCCCAGTTTAGAAGTGAATAGAACTTGAGTGTCACTCCATCCAGCCATGATGAGTAAAACATTTCACCTTTCACCCACATTCATTTTTACGGGCATCACAGAACATTACTGAAGATTTAATTCCTTTCCTTAATGTGTCACACGTGAACAACCCGTGTGGCTGTTGTTGTGTGCTCTCAGGAAGTCTGTCAAATCACACTCCTCTGTGACATTTACTCACAATTTCAGGTGAGACAGAATCCCTTATAAGTAACCTGGTATCGTAAACAGCTGCCTTATGTGTCAGATAGTCTTCTTTCTTTTTCTAGAATGTAATACTGACACAAAGGCAGACTTATGGACAGTGTTGGGCCCTCGTCCAGAGACTGGCCTACTTTCATTCCTGAAATGAATGCACAGTGCCTGAAAATGAGGTTTATTCCTGCCAGCGTTCTGTAGTCAGGGCCACATAGATGGAAACTGGCACCAGTTCAGTCTCACTGGGTCCAAGGCTCCAAGCACTAACAGATGTCCCTGTCAGGGTGGGAAAATATTAGGCCAAAATCTTCTGCAGACTGGGGCGTTCATCATGATGTCTGCTGCTGTACGTGTGCCCGTGCTCCTAGTGGCAGAACGAAGAACTGCTACTAATCCATGTTCTTCCTGTTTCATATAACAGCCTCCTGGGAAAAAAAAGGTAAAAGAAAATTTCCTAAGTCCAGAAACCAACGGGTAGCACAAATTTATAATTCTATACCCTAAAGTACTCTCTTTGAAGTTTTTGGCTCAAAGTAGCAGACACAACACTGGGAAAAAAAAGGCAGAGACAATAATGCTAGACAGCAGTAGTTATATCTCGCACACACTTTCATTTTTCCATAGCCAGGATTTACGGAAGATACCCGGTAATCCATTCGAGTCAGTATCTTTTTCAATTCAGGCTGTATTATGCTTTTAATACTCAATCCTTTCACTCCAGGGCCTGTAGGTGTAAACGTGTGTGTGTCTGTGTCTGTGCATGTACTACATTGTGGGGACCAAATGTGCCCACAATGGAGGAACAAAACTGTTATTTGGACCTTATGGGGACATATTTTTAGGTGAAACTCAATTGTATAAAATTCTTTTAATATAATCATAAACTAAAAATGACAAAAGTTTTGTATTTTGGGTAGGAATAAAGGTTGTCTTAGTTGAGATTCGGGTTAAGGCCATTGAAACGAATGGATAGGCCCCACAAAGATACGAATACAAACGTGTATGTGTGCATTATTTTTATATTACATTGTTCGTATTGGTCACACCGTGCCAATTTTTCAGGTCCCCACAAAAGTCTGAGAATACAATAATAATAAAAAAAATAAAAATGCTTGCGGTTAAGGCTGTAAGAGACCTTGCAAGTTTTACTGACACGTTTTGTTCTGCTTATTTCACCACCAGATGGCGCATCAGCGCCATGTGTGAAACATAACACCACTCGGCTCAGTTACCCTCGTACCCAGTTTTTGAATGATATGACAATGATGATGATGGTGTGTGTGTATGTGTGTGTGTGTGTGTGTGTACGGAATAGGCTTACATTACCAAATGCCCCATACAATGTAATTAAAACCTTTTATTTTAGCACTGTGGCAAACCATTTATCAGATCCCCACAAAGATGTGCGAATGAATGCAATCAAAAATTAAAAATGCAAAACGTCTTAGTATTTAGTTTACTTAGTTTAGTTTGTACTAAAGTATTTGGTTTGGTTACATGTGGTTAAGCATAGGGCTGGGTAGGAGTTAAGGTCGTCAGTTTTAAAATAGAATGGAGAGTCCCCACAAAGATATAATTACAAACTTGTGTGTGTGTAGGCGCATCCGGATAACTCCTAGTGACCCGGTTAAAGAGTGACGTTAGTGAATCAGTGTAACCTGCCGTAATGTAATGTGAAACACAGCAACTCACTCAATTTATTGATTTGTGGAGCCCAGTTATTAAAATATGTAACTATGCCAGATAATTATTTTGGGATACATAGTAATCATAGAAATATATGTATCTAATCAACATATAGTAAATTGGGAATGTCAGCGTCACCTGCGACTGCAGCTGTCACCATCGCTGCTGATTTCGACATTTGTGGTACCGTTGTCTTTCTTTTCATTTCCTCCTCACTTCCAGTCCATGAAAAGTTCTTCATGACAGCCCCCAGAGCCTGAGAGCAGCTGTGTAGCGTTTGATTTTTACCAGTTTTGTCCTCAAATGCTGTATGTTTAAGCTCTGGTCGCTGTGCAGAAGATGTTGAAAAGAAAATCTAGCTACAATTCGTGAACTTTACGGTTAAAACGGGGTAAAAAGATGTGATGAGCATTTAAATAAACTTCCTTTAGCTGGTAAACTTCTATTTAATAAAGTTAATAAAAAGTTAATTGTTATTTGAAGGTTTCTCTTCGCAAAGAAATGAGATTCCACAGCCTTTAAACGTTCGCGACTTCATCTGTAGGCTACAGATGCTGCTTGGTGACTGACTTGTTCCGCAAAACAGAGATCAGTATGAAATCTTAAAATGTTCAAAAAAAGACTATAAATACGACAGTAATCGCCGAGGATTCATGAGTAGGTAGGGCGCATTCTGCATAAAAGAAGGTGATGGCTTTAAACATTGCGCAAAGCATAAATATAAAATATTTCAAATATTTAAAACGTGAAACCTTTAGCAATACAAAGTTCTGATTATTCACGCTAGGGATTCCACATACAGCGTTTTACAAGTTTTAAAGTATACGAGTGTAAAAATACATTCACATCGGCGACATTGACTAGGCTCGGAAATGGGACCACTTTGACAGTAGGCCTAATAATTCAGTAATAAATCCGTTACTACACCTCTGTGCATCTGTAAACTCCGACGCTATGGCACACTTTACTGTTTAGTGTTTTCGTTCATTCATTGCAAATAGTGCGGAATCTCGTCTTTTCACGGGATGACATCAACATAAGCCTATAGTCAGCTTCAAAATAGCCTGTATTTTCATCACAGTTTGTCCCAAATCTTCTGCATTGATTCAGTGTTGTTCATCTTACATCTTGTATATTGAGCGGCAAAACTAACAATTCTATACATTAGTTTAGGCATACATTAGAAACGTTTAGGACTTCCTATATAAAGCATCGTCTTTTGAGTAGCCAGTAGGCTTGCTATTCCTATACATTATGTAAGGATCGCTGCTTTCTGAAAGTTTGATCTCGTCAGATAACTTCGGCAGTTCCTGTAACTCATGCATAAGCTGCTAGGACACGAAGCCCCTTTATTTCTAGCATCCCCTTGAGACTCAATATTTAACTTGAGAAACTTTAAAGAAGGCGGCTTCTGCCTCGTCGACGTTTGGTAACTGCATCGCCAGACATAACCATGGGTGAATTACAGCCATCGTTGATTCCCACAATAATCATTTTTCAGTTGACAGTCATTAATAGTAACAGTTAATGTAAATATGCACGACTTCAGCGTGCAGAAAGCGATCTAAAGCTGGGAATGTTAAAATACTACAAAGCTTTTAATGTATGAGGGATATGATGATCCACATATCATTTTGTGACCGACACGAATTAATAAAAATATTTAACGGCACGAATGTGCTCCAACGAGAAAAGAATTCGTGCATTATATAGATTTATTAAATAGCTGGGGATTGCTAATTGTGTGTCATAAAATGAGTTTCAAAACAAAAACGTAAATTAAAATAAAACCAATTATAGTAACCTATTTGTGTCATTTAGCTATGCTATTAACAGAAAAACTATTATTATTTTCTGCATAATTGTATCTTGGATATTGCTTTAAAATACGTTGTATTTGATAGGAAAGTTTGCTTTGGCACTTAAATAACGGTTTGCCAGGAGAAGGGCTGTGGTTAAGGGGTGACTTGGGGTGGTTATGCGTGTAGAAAAATACGTCTTATTACTAATATACTGTAACAACAGCTTAATGCGCTCGACACATATTTAAGTGTCATTAGAGCATTTCGCTTGTGAATAACTTTTTACTGCTGCCTGACGATTCAATTACTCAATTAATAAATCGCACAAATTCTGTGTGAGAATTATCTCAGGTAACCAATGTGTGCATACATTCTTATTTTTTACAGATATTTGGTTTGTTTTGACTGTTTATAATACGTTACAATAATGCGTGATATAAAGCTAATATATTTGTCATAGAACATGAGTGTTTAACAAGTTTTTTCTTTATTAGATTTAGAGAATACACACTTGTACACGATCCATGATGGATTCTTTAACCAAATTATTTTTTGCACCTGGATACTATCCATATTCAATAAAAGTTATACAGTATTTACACACATACTATGATACCGTTTAAAATAAAATGTAAAAGTTCGCCGTGTCCAAAGACATTTTCCCGCCAACATTCGCCATTCCGGCGTAAATTGGGGAGCGTGCGCAATCCAGTAGCGATTTTTGCGGTCCGATAACAAAACGCAGCGTTAAAAGAAGGCCAAATTGGTCTAGTATTAAAAACCAAGTAAGGCACCAAATAATCAGCTGGATACAGAAACCTTTTAATTATCCCTTATATACTTGTAAGAACTAAGCACTAAATAAGCAAACAAACAAACATTACACATAGAACAATTTGCTTTATTGAACACCACTTCCTCTGAATGTACGGATATTTCTGATATATGCTCATTAAAATTATTAGATAAGTTGTTATTTAGATATATTTTTACAGATGTTACCAAAGGACTTAAACTGACTTGTGTTCCTGAAATTGAGCTGAAATCCTTTCCGTAATAATGTACAAAGTTCAACATGCACAACACAGAGTAAACAATAGCAAAAAGTGTAATTTTTACAATATTACAAGTTTACACTTTTCTGTAATGGGGTGTTTTTTTAACAGGCTGAGAGTAGGCTAGGGCCACAAACATTTATTTCACATCTAATCTTCTCTAATTCAAATTAATTAATTTTTAAAAACCAGTTCTGGTCTGAATTCTTCACACATCTGTGTTGTAACTGAAACATGGATATTTGCTCCGATCAAACCAACCAATCAAATAAAGTTTCCAGGAATGAATAACTTAAAAAGGTCATTAAAGAAATGAAGCTGATAGCTTTAATTAAACCTGAGGTTAAAACACAAGAATGTCGGTGTCGATTTTGCATGACATCAGCTAGCCTGGTCTGCCCTGCAACCTCAGGGTAGAGCATCTTTTAAGAATGATGAAAAACATTCATGCGTTTCTGGCCATGGGAACAACTACCTGCAGATGTGTGAGCTTCACTGAAGAAGGCTAATCGTGAAATATTGTAATGGAGACCATGCCTTGATTAAGCTATTCTGGTCAGATGGTATGTATGACCTGTTAAGCACATTGCACCTGACCTGAATGAGTAAGGAAACCCCGATTTGCTCTGCACCTGCAAAAATGCCCCCGTGCCTCGTGCGGGCTTTCTGGAAAGCTCTCCTGCCTAAGCCACAAGGGCCACATTCCTTATGCTCCGGTTCGGGGTCTAGCCGTACTCTCCGGTGCATCAGACAGAAAATAAACATGCTGCTCATTAATACATGGCCGAGTGCTAAAGGCGTCCTGTCATCCGCTTACAGACATCAATAAACCAGAAGAAGAGAAGAAACTCGCAGTCAAATTGTCATACATCTGCTGCCCACCGAATAGATATACACGCTCAACATACATGTGCATGATATATGTCAAGACACAGATGAGGATGGAACGAGGAAGTGGGAAGGTACGTCCAATCACATGGCAGATATCGCGGATCACGTGACCTGCGGAATCCTGACATTTCTGTCCTGATTTGGGATCACCTGGTGCTGTGCGACTGTTGGCTCCATGTTGTTCTGAAAGGAGGTGGATCCTGTGTGTTTGTCCTCACGTCGTTGTACCGGGGGGCGCCCCCCCCCCCCCCACCACAAAAAAAAAAAAAAGAAAACACACACAACCCAAACCCCC
>JABFDZ020000043.1:16984674-16996732 GCA_019775955.2 Pollimyrus isidori
AGATGTTTAAGCATTATTAGTAGTACTATTATTAATGACAATAACAACAATATATTAATTAATTTATTATTTTTTTATTATTATTATTATTATTAATAATAATAATAATAATAATAATAATAATAAGCACTTAGTATTTGATTGGAATAACAGATAAGCGCAATTTCAGTAAAGTTTACCATGTAGTAAATATGGTACAAGCCTTACAAATTCGTTCTTTATTAACAGTATGGAGTGGAGTAGCAGAGACCGAACCCTCGCGCATTGCGTCACCCGCGGGGGGATTCTCCGCTTAAAATAAACGGCGAAAATTGTGTCATTATGCATTTTCCAACGCATAGTATTATTATCACATGAAATAATCTATCGTCTATAATTACCATACCCAAAATACAATGCTTTTAATTTCAGCTGCATCTCCCTAATTAATACTCAAAGAAAATGGGCCTATGTCGCCCTGAAACGTATAGTTGCTGGTTAACGCGCGGTCAGAATTCACACGCAATTAGCATTTAAACATCAGCGCAGGAATAATATTATTAATAATAATAATAATGAGAAAAACAATAAACGTTTTAAGAAAAATGTTCGTATTTCATGTGATTTGATTATATTTTAGAAACCTTCACATCGCGTGAATGAAAATGGTGAAAAGTAGAAAAACATCTTACCTCTCCGGATGACTCCACCTTGGCCATTTAATACAAGTCCGCACTGGGCTTCTACTGACCCCTGACAAAAACATACGCACTCGTAAATTAATAAAGCAAAACGGCATATACTGAACACAGCCAACTACTGCAATATCATAAACACGTTTTCTTTCACTGAGGACTAGACGGCTTTCTGCTTGGCATCATTACGGTTCTCTAGTTTGCCTCAAGTAATAATCATTATCAATAGCCCTTCTTTATCTTATACTTAAAGAATTCGGGAACTAATCTTTTCAATGGACAGTTTGTAGTAAATCTCGGTCTTTGCGGAGTTACAGGGAAAACTGTTTAACAATAAATGAATAGGGGGAATACAGGGTTTCCTCTATTTTAAATCCTCAGCGAGGAGTTGTTGTAAGCCTTAAAAACAAACTCCGGCGCCCATTTTCCCGTCTTCTGCCGCTAAAGTGATTATAAAATCAATATACAAAACCCAGAGATCAAGCATAAATTAAACTGCTGACGAGCAAAAGGTATGGCAGTTTCCTTTGTTAAGCATAGCAAATCTTTTTAGAGAGCTCAAAGATGCAACTCTGGCCGAGAATGCTTACATCTGTTCATCTTTCTTTATAGAAGCCACGAGGACGCACATTTAAGTTTCACTTGTTATTCTTCTAGAATGGATAAAAAAGTATTAATTTCGTTCCTACTCTCTATTGTATGTTATATAGGCAAACATATGCACAGACCTATGTGTGTGTAGGTGAATAATTGTGAATATCTCCATAGTATATTAAGCACGTAGAAAAATAAAATAATAATCTTCTTATTAAAATGTTCATATAAAGTATTGTATAATAATTTATTTGTATTACAATATATTTTTCTTGTAGGTCATAGTATTAAACTGTGGTATTTAATTTAATATGAGGATCATTATAAACAGAAAATAATTACAACACACCATGCTATCGACATTTTAACTAATTTCCACCCTTTGTAACTTATCGCCAAACCTGATCAGATGTCATTGCATAAATAACCAGTTGAGTGACATTAAGTCGTAAATTGGATAAACTACGGTGCTCTTTTGCGACGGATTTGTCTTTTGTCCAGACTTTTTACAATCGCCTAATCCCGTCTTTTAGAGGAAAAAAGGGAAAACAGCGCGCTTTTCACTGAAGAGAGAGGGTGAGTGTGCGGATCGAAAGAACAGCAGACGCGCACAAGGTGGTGAATTCATTTTAACTTTTCACATCGAAAAGAAAATGTAAATAATATAGTCCCAAAAATAAAGACAATAAACCGAATAGCCGTCTTTATTATAAAATGATATTTTTTCTCGATTCGGTTATAGATTTTAAATCATAAATGTATTAAACAGGCATGGTTACATTTTGTATATTTCCGATTGTGAATTCCCGTACACGTTATTTGTGCTTTATTAACCCATTGATTAATAAAATCGTTCTCCAAAACCTTGGACATGATTTGATATATTGCGGCCATACTTCTAAAGATTACGAAAGGTAATTTTATGTAATGAATGCGGTTCTACATTAATTGCAGCCTTGTCACTTAAAAAAAAAATACTACGTGTAGTTCATCGTGCTTAAACAACTGGGGAAAATACTACAACTCATTTACCTGTAAATCGTCAGCTCCTGGAGGCGGCAGACCTAAACCGGATCCGGGTAGGAGTCTCTGGTCTGGGTGCATGCCATACTGAGAACCGTGACTCATTAGCGAAAGATCATGTCGGCGATAGGCATCAAGACACCCTAACTCTCTCCTCTGTTCGTCGAGGCACGAAGATTTTAATGCTCGGGCGTTGTGAAGATTTATGAAATCGGCAGGTTCTCCGTGGTGTATTTGCTGGTAGTACTGCTGGGAATGGTGTAGAGAGTTCAAGGAGTAGGCATCGGGAGTAACCGCTGGGTGACTGTGTTGGAACTCGTAGTGGAAGGACTGGTGGTGAAGTGGTGTATACTGATGATTTGTTGAAAAATAAGGGGACGCAAACTCGGTTCCTGTAGCGGGGTACGTTAGTGGAGACGAGGAGGAATAAGCGACAGATGAGTTGGCCACTGATTCCAGGCATCCGAGTTGCATCAAACGGTAACTGTTTGATCCGTCGTGACGTATCTGTAAAGAAAAAAAGGAAGAAAATATTAGGAATGTCATTTACAATACCTTGCAGCTATCCATGTGTAGTCTGTTTGCTCTATGCACGAAAAACTAATGCTTAAAAACGAAGGTAGAAATCCTGCCTTCCAAACACAATTCAAAGTGTGATTTTAAAGTACCTGATGGTTTTGTCATATCGCGCTACTCGGGAGAAGCGTCCTTACGCGCATCCGCACAGCCCCTCCAGTATTTTATGTCTATCATTTGACACGAGGCGTTTTTTCTCTCCCCTGAAAACGCATGTTTTCTTCCCTCGTTGTTTAGAAACTTAAACATCATTGTCCCAACATTGTCATTCACAGTGCAGCAGGTAAATGTCGATCCTCTCGTATCTTTTCAATAATGAAAAAAAAATCCCATTACCTTTAATTTCTGTTATATTATACCTCTATACGCGCATAAGTACAGATTTCTCCATTCATAGTGATAATACAACCAGATTCATACAGTAATAGCGGTGTGACACATAATACGTTTTAATCCCATTCACAGACCTGTTTTTTTTTCTTTCTGCCACCGTATTATTAAATTTCGTTACGGCAACTGCTGTAAACTAAGATGAACGATTCTCGGTGACAGATGTCATAACGTATTTTCTGTCTTTCCGTACTTTATTACCAATAGATTTTAATTAAATGTAACAGACTGCAAATTAAGAATAAAACGAATTAAAATACCTCCGCATCGTGGACCAGTCCCGGAAAGGTTGTTGACATTTTCGCGATCCAATAACCCGGTTTGTTGTGCTATAAATTCAGTTATTTTAAAATCCAAAATAGATAGTCAAAAATAAGACTTCCTCTCTCGGAGCCGTTAAAACCTGGATGAAATGAATTTCCCCTCTGCACAAAAGCGGCTGCCTGGTTGAGATTTTGTACTTGCTGGGTATTTCTTTGGCTGATGTCGTAGGTCCCTTGGTAATATAGAAGTTTTGAAAATTAAGCATCAGCACAGAGGAATGGGAGGACAATAGACGGAGGAGCTTCATCCCAGGAGACAAGGAATAAATATTGTATCTTCGCCTAATAAGGAACCAAGTGCTCTTTCAACATTTTTTGTGATTTTTTGCGGACATTTCTTTTTGACCGTTTGTGTTTTCTTTGCCAGGATGATTCTGGTTTCTTCGATGTACCTTCACGGCAACCATTGACATTACATTTTTTTGGATTTTCAACAGAACTGTAAGTTGCATTTTGTGGATATTGCACTTAAATTAATTGTTTTGAAACAAATTATTTTTCTTCGTTATAGTCCATTAGACAATCACCGTTTTTTCATTTATAACACTTTCTTAAGGGATATCCTAAAGGATCGCTGATGATGTAGGCGACGTTTTAACCAGTAACTAGATAAGCAAATAAACTACGATTTTAGTCAATATTGATGTTTTAAAAATTAGCCTATATTACACAATTTAGATGTATTATTAATACAGTCGTGTCTAATACATATATATGTCTATATATATATAGGCCTATGCGTAATCATTTATTTTGCTAAAAGTACATTTGTGGGGGCTTGTGTGTATTGTGGGGGTTTATTTGGTACATCATATATTGAAAATGTATTTTTAAAGCGATTTGTTCGCTTTGCCTACTTTTATGAACGAAAAACGTGATTTTAAAGTGAATAATTCGCCTATATTCGTGAATATTAAAGAACAGTGTAGTTTGTTATCACAATTTGATGTACGTTATTTATGCCCCGTGTGTGTGTGTCTGTGTGTGTGTGCGCGCGCGCGCGTGTGTGTGTTTCAGCTGTCCAATCGGTTTGTAATCTGCATCGGGCGACTAAACATGAAACTTTTCTGTAAAATTGGTACTAATCTTTGGCGGTTTTTTCGATATCTGTTCAAGCAGTGTAACAGGACGTGTCACTCGTCCCGTCCGCCTTTGTGTGCGTCGACAATGGCACACGACTCTAGTTTAACTCCATTGTGTGCATGTCCAAGTGTGATTATCCAGTCGTGTGCGGGGGTCATAGCTACACTTTCTACCACGTTTTATTAGCCTGGTAGAATATAACTGGGAGGTACCTTTGGACGTTTTAGGACAAAAGAATATTTCAGTTTATATCCTGACGAAAAGGGCAACTGGTGCACACGCCTGGGGGAGGCACTCTGCTCATAAATACTCACATTCAGGAGGGATGACGAGGGGTTTCACCTGCCTGCATTCGTTTTCCTTTTCTAAACATGCTTAAGTCGGATGCATCATCGTTCGTTAATTTTTATTTTATGAGATATTAAAATAGGTTTTAAGATGCAATCCTACAGGCCTACGTCTCAGTGTGCGTAAAAACTCATGCGGAACGTACATGTTAATTGGCTTCTAAAAACCAATAATTCCTATGAAATGCACAGTACTTCTGAATTACACTTTATGGTGGGATGGTCCATCTCGCCGTTTAATATGTCAGCCCCACCACCTGCAGAAATGTTTTTTAATAACCCTAAAATTTGTAAAAAAAAAAAATAATAATAATAAAAAAAGACGAGAACAACATTATTTCCCCTTTCTGCCGCGTAGCCCAAAATATAAACATATATACATACTAATTAGGAAACGATAAGAATTATATGTCCTTCATATAATCCGAATTAAGATGTTATATACACTTAATTCCACATAAAGTAGCAGGAAATAAAATTCCGACAGGAGGCCGCGCGCTCGTCGCCGTCCATTGACGGGTTTCTGCTGGGGTGAGGCTCAGTTAGACGGGGTGTGCTCCGTTTTTTAAGTGCGCTCAAGCTCCCGTCGACGTGCTCTACTTTTAAATGAGTCAGGCTGGATCCATCCAGAAGCGCACGGTGGGACAGGCCGAAAACATAACGATCAAAACACAGCACGTCAGCCGCTGTTTTCAATTCCATATTTGGCGTTTTTGTGGTCCGTTTTGTTTTATATGTTGTCACCTGAACTTGATTTTGGACTTCTTCGTGTTTTAGCTTTAACATTAACATAATACCTAATATATTCTTACCTTTAAATTATTAATAATTATTTTATAACATTTCCTTATGGGATAATATCCAAAAAAATATATTTTTTTTCGCAATTTCATTTTTTTCAAGGTTAATTAGTAGTAAATATCGTCGAATAAAATAAAGTTCGACACTCATTTTGATATTTATAAAAATCATCATTAAGTATAATTTTGGTGAGCTCGACTTTGTTTGGTATTGGCTAAAATAATCCAATTGTTTTGCCCCGGCTCCGTGAAAAATACAGAATGCGGGTGATGCCCAGTTGTCACACGTGAGGGATTAGCGTCTCTTGTAGTCTGTGAAGGCAATGCGCACCGTACAGAAGCGCAGTACCAGTTGCAGGGTGGACATTGTCAATAGAGCTCAGGACAGGGTAGGCATAGCTTCTGCTTCGAGGGCCGCAGGGCCATATGCACCGTGCTGCTAGGGACTCCTTCCATCTGTTCAGCTTGTCTGCTGCTTTGGACGTTCGTGCTGGAAGCGCGACACTCAAGGGGTCTGTTATCCAAGTTACAACATTCATCCCCTTTCAATTATATTTTCCAGAAATTTTGCATTTTCTTTAAGGGACACTGCATTCAATTGGCCTTAAGCTTCATTATGCCCTAACTGGATTAATTCATTACGACTCGAACGTAACAAAGACACATTTCCAGTAGCTAGCAAACATTTATTATTTGCTAGGATATTGTGTCATGTTGTTACTCCTTAATAAGCTAATATTTCAGTAAAAGGCATCTGTGAAAATCCATGACTGGGTCACCAGTGGAAGACATAATACAACAGCGGGTATGCATTTACGGAACAGTACGCAGTCATCTCATAAAATGAACTCAATCATCAACTAATATTTGGGAAAAAAAACCTATAAACGTTCATAAACGTAATTTGCTCATCACCAGTATCAATAATAACCGGCATAGCAATCGTGTTCTCTTCCTTTATCCATAACCTACATGGACGCCAAACATCTTTAAGGGTTTTTCCAGAAAAAGTGGGAAAAAAATTAAAAACAAAGGCTTTCTACCCCAAGACATTAATATTTTTAACCAGTGTTTTCTACGTAACGAGACGCCTAATTCTGAAATACATTTTGTACATTTCAATATTTAATTCTAGAGAAAGCATATTATATCTACGAACCATTCGTTTTTCCCATTGTATTTAATATATTTGAAAGAAATTGAATTAACCATTGTATTCAATTTATATTGTATTTTCTATCTCTCTGTCTCTGAATTCTGATTTAAAGCAACTGTTATGTATGTATTATGTATGGCAAAGTTGCCAAAATAGTCCCATCTCGCCGCCCCCATAAAGTCGTCGCTGCCGTTTACATTTCCTAGACGCCTGTCTGTTGCTTTCCACAAGAGGCTTGCAGAGTCGCCTCCACGCCTATCGGATTCACCGAAGCTCTGCATAACACTGTCCGTTACCTTACAGAAATCAGCAATTAGGGTGCCATTATAGCAGCATGTCATTAAGAAACAGTGCCAATCCTACTTGGGTGCTGTGACCTACTTATAAAATCATTAATGAACACGGCATCATTTTTTATGCTAATCGTGGGGGTCCTTTTCGGTCCGGGGGAGGAGGGGCATCGGCGTCAGTCGCTGCTTGCTTTACTGAAAGATTAGCAAGAAATTATTTTGAGAAGCCTTGAGGTGTAAGAATATTGGTAACAGGTGGCCGGTGAAATCTAAACATCCCAGTGACGTTAAAAACGGCATTTGTTGCAATAACTCTAATAAAAATCATTGCTTGTTCGTGATTTAATCTGTAGTAACTCTCCTGTCCAAAGACGGTTTCATCCAGAACGCATTTTTTCTTAATGATAAATAGCCTATATGCGTAAAGACAAATTTTTCCAGGCCACTAATACCGTTATTCCGACCGTTACTCAGTTAGTAAATTAATCCAATAAAATACATATTATAATGCTATTATAAAGTACTGAAACAATAATTTTACACTCATATTTGTCTTGGGATGTTTTGGAGAAGTGATGTATGCATTTATCACATAAAGATCACGACCAGGTAGAACCACAACAAGTCTATGTGTTTTACTTTATTATATAACTACTGCCCGGAATCAAGAGTGGGGCGTCATACTTACGGAGTTGTATCTGGTATTGTAGTATTTTGTGTAGATGGATTTAAACTTACAGAGGTAATATTTCTCATAACTGGACGTTTTGGTGGCGTCCTGCTGTCTGTGTGTCTGTAACAGGTAAGTATAAAAAGTGTATTTGAGAAAGGTTCACCTGTTATTAAGACACTTAAGTGTTATCCGTCGGGATGTGTTATTGTCCGAAAAAATCAACAATTTCCTCATTCTGCAACGTAAGGACGATTCCCGGTATCTGTGCATATGCTCATAAACGGATCAAACATCTTGCGCCTCCAGACAGGTATGGTTTACGGTAGGGGTGGCTAGCGGGGGCGGCACCGATCTGGCCGCCCGCCTCAGCTTCCGACGCTGGCTTCACCCGCACCGCATCGCCGCACGACTGAATGAAGCTCAATGGGGACTTTCTTTGCGGGACAGACAAGTGAAACCGAAAGGGGACAACAATTAAAAGGCCGATCTGTCCTCATAGACAGCCCAACGGACACAGAGTACAGTATTGCGTTTTGCAATTAGTCCAATAATAGGGGTCAGTAATGAGAGATTACAGACAACTAAGTCGGCGGGTTAACAACCCATTGTCTATTCATTGATTAATTAAAACTTAAATTGCTAAAATCTTTAATTATTGCAGCGTAGAGTGGTGGTAATGGTGCATCACACAAAATTAGAACCATTAACTGTAAAATAACATACATTTTATTTATGTGTTTCTTTGCAGAATAATGTGGTCGAAGGCTGTGTCATTCGCTGAAAGTTTTCTTACTACCTAGAAATTTTCCCATTTACGTATTAGGCCTATAGCCTTTGTTCTTATTTTGTAATAATTCTGTCATGGGTTGCTTTTATAGAATAAATTGTGATCGAGCAGACTGGCATAGTAAATAGCCAAAATCAGGCAGATATGTAAATAACACATCATTAAAGATACACTGTTTCCTCGCCGCCGATCACGAAACTGTAAAATCAATATTGTGCACTATTTTCCGGAAAATGCTGTAGATATAATGCTTATACAGTAGCATTCCACACAAACATGGACCCACCTGTTGATACACTGCTGTGATTTTTTTCCTGTGGTTTAAAGTTAAGAACAGTTTATAAACTGATGGAATTATTTATGCCCTTAACCTGAGCGAGAAAGCCCAAACTGGATCTGGTGAGAAGGAAACTGAGCATGTAAGCAAGAGTGGGCACGTGGAAGAAGGGATCAGCTCCCTCCTCGAGATACATAAACGCGATGTTAATTTAGCATGATCCGCTACTAATGATGACCATGTCAGACAACGTAACTGTGTGTAAACACCACTCCAGCAGGCCAAGTGAGAGGTCCAGGCCTCAGAGAGATTTTATAGTCCATAGATTTTTCCTGTAATTTAATACAGTTGGTTAGAGACCTAGGAGGAGAGATTGACACTTTTTATGCATTGGAATGGCTGAACGGTCTCATTTTTGGTGTCGAAAATGAAACAGATAAAGATTGAATCCAAAATAAATTCGTATCCAAAATAAGACTGAAGGTCAAAATATTTCCTTTGTTTTTAAGTGTGGTTCAATTTTGATAACTATGTAAATAAGTATGTAGAAGGAACGCATGCTTGAGTATTATTTTGCGTCTGTTAGATATTGCGTCTGGGAGATATTGAAACAGAAAGTGTGCCACAAGATTTATATGCATTAGGCCTATTGTATTCATGTGAACTGTGGGCATGTAATTTCCTTATTAGTAATCTACGACAATTTATAATTTTGCACTGATAATGGCGTGAGACTAAGGTATCAGTCGCAAAAAACTAATTTCTATTAGTAATTCGCGTAATTTAACTAAGTACATTGCTTCATTCATTACCGGAAATTCAGTGGCAAGTGTTAATTTCACTGTCAGCTTCCACTTCACCCATTTGGATTGAAATTCAGGTTTTCATTATTATTCTAATAAACAACTCAGTCTAGTAGTTTATGGAGCGATTGTAGCTTTAAAGTCACGGTTTTACTGTGGTAAGATCGAGGCAAAAAACATCAATCAAGAAATGGACAACTGAGTTACAAAACCGAGGAAAAACAGAACATCCCCGTCAAATAATACAAGATATATAATGAAATGTAATAAAAGAATACTGTCAAGTGCCAAGCGAGACTGAGAAGTTCATCAGTGTGTAAAATGCAAAATCTATGTGGTTTGTACAGTGGAAGGCACTTTGGAAGGGAATGGTACATTTTCTACATGTTTAAGAGTGACAGGCTGTTTATTGAGCCTCTGAGGAGTTGAAGTGGAGAGTGGATGAGATTTAGAAGCGGCGGAGTTGGAGGCGGAAGCCGAGGGGAGCTTGTGAATAGGTGCTTACAGAGAACAAGGAAGAGGCGCAGACCGCGAAGTTTTATTAAGCCTTTTGCAAACGGAAGTTTGAAAATACGGGGAGTTTCACTGAATGGAATTTGTTATAACAGCACGGTTTCCCTTTTTTGTAACGGGTTTGTACACGCTGAGTACACGATCAGTTTTTTTTATGATCTCCTCAGACCTCCTAAGCCCTGGTGTATATATGGTCCTCGACCTGAGACACCTATCGGCAAAATGTCGGTACTGTGACAGGGGCGAGTCACGTACGTATTAAGAACCGCCACTGCCTTTGTGTGTTGTGTCCAGCTGACTATAATATGATGCAGCACGAGGAACTCACTCAGGTCATGTTTAATAATAATAAAGTAATATAATAATAATAATAATTCTACTAAAACATTTTTATGCACCATTCCTAATCAAATCGCTTCCCTTTGGCCTGTCCTACTTAAAGTTGAACGAAACCAATTCCTGCTACTGACAAACCCACAACTGGTAATGTTTGTCATCTGAACACACGTGGTTAATTTGCTGTTAGTCAACGGAACACAAGTAATTCACCTGCTGTTGTCCGCGTTTTACGTGCCATTCTGACCTCTATCCTCTCCCTGCAGTGCTGCTTTCAGCCACCAGAGTGCGCCTTGAGGAGTGTGTGTTTTAAGGACCCTCAGGCAACTACCTGAGGGATGGGATTACCTTCAGCATTCTATCAGTACAAAATGGATTCCAATATTAAATGTACTCAGTGAAAGGTTACACTTGCATGTTCTTTTATACATCTGACAGCTTTGATCACGTAATCCTTCTATAATCTCTTAAATAAAAGTGTTTTGTTCATAAATAGGGCCTAATACTGTGGGGCCATGGCTTCTCTTGTACAAGGTAAAATGGGCATTTAACTTGCACGAACACCAGAGAGAAAAGCCATTTGGGGAAAAAAATTGCCTAGAATGTGCCGTCTCCCTGTTTCATAGATGCCTGTTTGTTAGAACTGGGAGATATTACTTAATAATCTGCTGTCTCACTGTATCTTCATAAATATATATAATAAAATGCTGATGCATTGTTGTTGTTTGCACAACAAAATGTATTTTTCCAAACTCTGGTATGATTTCATAAGGCCACCCCCAAAACAGACAGTGTATTTAATTAAATGAATAGCCATATTAATTGCATATGTGCAGGATGGCCTCTTTTCAAGTAAGAGTGACTCTCTGGAAATGTTTTTTTTAAAAAAGAATATAAAATTGGTCCCCAAATTGGTCCACTGCACTGTAATGGTTGGCCCCCCATCCTAGATTACCCCCTACCTTGCGCCTGTAGATTTTTGGATTTGCTCCAGACGCCGGCAACCTCGAATAGGACCAGTGGCTCCCCAGAACAGTCACATCCACCGTGACAGTAACAGCAGTGTTGTTAGGTGTTAAGTAACTGCTTTGCACCTTGTTTCACCATTACGATCTGTCTTCTCAGCACATGTCTGTCACATGGACCCTTCACAGGATTCACACCCTTTCAAGTGAGTTTACTGCAGAACGGAGCAGGTGCACAGAACCCCGGTATCAGCTGGGAAACTCATTGTTCTGAACAGAACAGGTGCACAGAACCCCGGTATCAGCTGGGAATCTCATTGTTCTGAACAGAACAGGTGCACAGAACCCCGGTATCAGCTGGGAATCTCATTGTTCTGAACAGAACAGGTGCACAGAACCCCGGTATCAGCTGGGAATCTCATCGTTCTGAACAGAACAGGTGCACAGA
>JABFDZ020000043.1:17006755-17017081 GCA_019775955.2 Pollimyrus isidori
AAAACAAAAAAAAAAAAAAAACAAACCACCCCCCCCCACACCAACTACCTACCCCAAACAAATCCAGCACCCCACCCCCCCCCCCACCAACAACCAATTCCAACTCTCCACACCCACCACACCCCTCCCCCCCCCCCCCACCCCCCCCCCTGTCTCCCACCCTCCCCCCCCCCCCCCCCCCCCTCCAAAAAAGCTTATCATCCCATTCCATCCCTTTGAGTGGCACCGGGCATGGGGTCCATCGGAAACAGCCCAAGATCTCACTCCAAAGGCTTTCTGGACTGTCACCTGCCCCCCCCCCACTCCCCGTCCAGCCAAAATGGAGCGGTTGGCATGTGCAGCCCGGCGCTGTGAACTTAACGCCGTTTAGACGCATACGGAGGGGCCGCCCCGGTCCCCGGCACGCGCTGCACACCGCAGGCTCCCCATGTCAGAACAGCATATTTAACATTTCAGGGAGAGAGGATGGCTTATTGTCAGAGAGGGAGAGCCACAGTGCTCCCTGGAGACGCCTCCCATTAATTGTCAAGCGCAAGAGCCCTCGGGGCGTCACCGGGGAAGTGCATTAAATGCAGAGAGGGGCTCGACAGCCACCCCGCTGAAGAAGCATCTAAACAGCGGAAACTCTTTAGAGAGTGCCGCTCTCTCTGCCCGCATCTGCAGATTAAATCCTTCCTGGCCCCCCACCCCCCCATCACGCTTCATGTACAGATTGTGTTCTTCCTACTTATATAGCACTAAGACTCTAAAAAATAGCTGCAGATAGTCAATATGTATATACATCCCTCGTTTGACCGAATAAAGAAATGGTCACACCATGTGATAATTGCGTTATTCTTAAATGAGTAGTTTTCTATTGCGTAGCTTGTTGTTCACGGCTTGGCTGTGACCAAACTCGGCCACTAGAGGGGGCACATGTAATGCAAAATGCCACGGTCCAAAATTCTTGCGCCACTCATTTAACACGAACCAGAGACGATGCGGATCGATACATGGACAATAGGATCCCGCCACATTTATTTTCAATTATGAAATATGGTAGAGTGTTTTCCCTGTGTAAAACGATTTTTGATGTAATAAAATTACTGCTGCAAAGATGTGCCGATATGACATTTACCTGTCTGTCTGTTTACGGCTGTCAGTCGGGCATGTGTCAGTGCCGTTATAATACAAACCTCCGCTCAAAAGACAGCTGTCCAAGGTAATCGTATGATATAACGGTAAACCAACTTAGCTGGCTTTATCTCCAAAAGCACTAGTGTGACCATAAGGCTGGTAAACCCGCCACAGATTGGGCTTCGCCGTTAGGGGGAGAGGTTTCTTGAGGTTTCCCTCATGTATTAAACACACGCATTATTATTCTTGGGTAAATAAACATGGAAGACGACCAGCCCGAGCTGGAAGTTCAGTTTCTTGTGTTTCTTCCAGGAAAAGCTCGCCCTTTTCGCTTGTGCTGTCTCAGCGCTTCGACAATCCCCAGAGCGGGAGGCGTCACCATAGTGGCAGCATTTGACAGCCTGGGCTTTGTGTGCCTCCAACTTCTTTAAATACCCGCTGTCTCGCGGGCCTCGCGCCGGCCGGCGCCGCTGCGGCAAGCTCGCGGCCGAATGCGAGGCCGCCAATGCCGGCGCGAGACTTTGCCGTTAGCGCGCGCTTACGGTAACCCTTCACTCGGAGTTTCCGTAACGCTCGCAGGTAAATGTTTTCCCGTGAACATGAACATTTAAAGAAGCGCCGTTAATGGAGTTGCTAACTTCCACGCATCCGGCGTAAAATTCAGTTTTCAGACTCTCGCGCACGAAATCATACGGCAAATTTATATTATTCCATTATAAACCTAAAATTACCTACATTACGGGTATAGCAAGTTATATATATATATATATATATATAAAATTTACAAGATAATAAAACTCTTACATACATGTAAATGAGTGTGCAGACCAAAGTCGGCAACCTTCATCCACCACGGTTAAGCAGCTGCCCGCGTCTTCCGGGCATCAGTGCCTGGCTAATGTTGAAAAGGTTAGTTTTAGAGTTTATCCCGTTACAGATTACTGAATACATGTAATTTGAAACCGTTAGATTACTCCAAGGTACGTCAAAATATTTTAAATGACAGACATCCTACCTCACGTATATTGATTTCAGGACGGCTGAGATACTGTCCAGTGCCTGGCTGGCACTACGGTAATGCCATATGTACATTGCATACTTGGGGGGGATTTGGCGAAAGGTTGCCAATTACCGCAAGAACAACAGATTTCCGAGACATTGCGCATCATTTGCGGGTGTCAGGGAGTTGCTCATTTCCGGGAGACTCCCGGAGCTTCCGGGAACATAAATAAAATTGCTATGGAAGTAATAAATTAATTCAGTTTCTTAGTTAGTTACTTTAAAATTGATTTTACATTCAAAAGCATTTACTTTACCAAAACTGAAAAATATTTAACATCGAACTGCACATTAAGTCAAAGTGCATCAATCATTTATATTCAAGTGTAAGTAGAATAACAACTGAAAACATGAACAGAATAGTGGTTTAGTTTGCAGCCCCGAAAGGACGGCCTGGAAGCAGAGCTCGAATTACACTAAATGTTTTTTTTTTCTTTTATTTGCTTAAATGTGAAATATTCATGGAATTTCCCTGAATTAAAACTATTGTGTTGTTCAGACTCGGTCACTTACTTTATGCGATGTGTTTATTACATGTTTTATTTTTTATATTTAACTCTGGTGGTATGGGTGACATCTCCATATAGACTACTATTGGATACATTTTGAATATTTTCAATTGAAAAAATGTCTAGTAAAATTGAAAGCAATCTACATGTTTTTGAAAAGTAACTATTTTGTCAGTGTGAATTAGTATGGTAGCTGTAGTGAATACAATTACTCATATTTTGTAATTTAAATACATAGCGCTGTCACATGTACTCCCTCACTCCCCACCATTGCTTGTTGCTCAGGTAGCTGACTGTGACTCTGTTTGGCATTGTTTCCTCCTGCAGGAGTGCGCGGTAACAGCGGCTTGACATTTCTCAGGCTTCGTGGGCCGACAAGCTGTACATGGGTCTGTACGTGTTTGTTTTTTGCTCTCGTTTCCCTATTTTCTTCCCAGCCCTGAGTGTCGCGTTTAAGAGTACTGAATAGTGTTCTATAACTTGCCAATTGAAATGACAAAGGGCTGCATTCCACTACTGTGTCATGAAGAAGCCTTACCGTTATGCCGTCGCTACACCATCGCTATGCTCACTCAGCACATCACAGTTCAGTAACCCAGCTAAGTGGCAGATGGGCTCTGCTTTGGGTTGCATTGAGTAACTGCAAGGGTGCCCTTCTAACCCTCCGTCTGGAAGCACACTGGAGTCATGGGGTGGGTAGTTTTTGGTGCTGCAGTCCATCTTTGGCAGAAATATCCTGGGAGAATATTCCATGACCCCAACATCGACCCTTCATTTCCTATGTGGATACTCCACACCATTTTACCCTTTAACTTGTCTACCCATCTACTCATCTCTGTCTGTGGCACAAAAAAAATATATGCATTTTTGTTATGCAAAATTGCATTTTGATCACAACGATTGTCAGAATTCGTCATGGCATTGACCCCTGTTTCTTGCATGTAGTCCAAAATACTTATGACTATTAATTCTTTGTCCATAACTGAATAAAGGAAATAAGGGAATCTCGAAAAGCTAACAGTTTATGGGATAATTTTCCCTCTCACTGCATCTTATGGACAGGTTGCATTTTGGAGCTGCATAAATGGCACGGCAGGCATGGAAACACTGTGGAGACACAGCAGGACAGGTCCTCTGAAGGCTACCTGGCAGTTTGGCAACTCTCTCCAACCCTTTTGGCAGTGCGCAAAGCCAGCAGAAAGCCCTCCTTATAAATATTTTGCCTTGCTGTCACAAACAATAACAGCGGCAGGGTTCACTCTTTCATGAGTAAGTCGGCACATCACCCTACAATAGCTCAAAACCTCATTTTACGCAGATCCCTACAAGACCTCATGAAACCATGAATAAATAAAACATTTCATAAGGCCACGTTCAAAAACAGGGTCATTTTCATTATCGGATTTCCCTATGGTGTAAAAGATGTTATTCTCAAGCACAAATGCAATGTGGACTCGCCAGGAGGCGGATGGACAGCCTTGGAAATGTCAGTCTTGGATTGGAAACGGAGACCCCAAGACTTCAAATCCAGCACTTTCTCTAAAGAGCTTTTAAGTTCATTATGGCCTCCGATTCCACAGGTCTGTCTTAATCGATAGTCCCCCCAAGCTCACAGTGATCCCTTTGAAAATGTTTACAAGGTAGATGCATTGCTTCATTTCAGGGTTAACATTCCCGTACCTTTAATTATCTCCGGTTTAGGACTGCGTGTTGATGTAAATATAGATGTAGGAGCGAGCAGGAGCGGGAGGCTACCACAAGATTAAAAACCACTTGTTTCTTTTTGACTTGTCACCACAATAAAGTTGGTGGAGACTCCTGGGAGATGTGCGTAAAGTAGAACGCCCAGGGCTATGTTAGACGAGGCCCCGATAAGTGATATGAAAGGTCTCTAATTAAGCACTTAGCATTTCAAGGCCGCTATCACCGCTAGTCCGTGGACTGAGCTGGCGGTCCGTCACCACTGATAGGCCGGCGCGATGACTAACATGAGTTGAGTTGAGTCTTTTGTACTGCAGGCGAGGAGCCCTGAGGCACCAGCTGATCCGGTGACCCCCTCGGATTCCCCTTCCCCGCCGAAAGCAGCCGCAGATCGGATGTGACAACTTTGCAGAAGGGAAAGTTTTTTTTTTTTTTTCGGTGCCGTAAGGCTGAAAGGAGAGGGTGGGTTTCCCGGACTGATGGCAAAGTCTGGCTCAAGAGGCACATCCCATCCACCGGCCTGTCACGTGGCCAGCCGGTCGGTTTAGGTGGGAAAACGTTGAAGCCACACCCTCCTCCCGAGGCGCTGCTTTTGTTAGGTACTACCCGTTTAACTTGTGTTTATGCTAACGAGGCTGGTCCACACGCCCACTGCACACCTCATCTCAGGCCTTTAAATCTGATTATTACCATGAGCTATTGGAGACGACAGGCCTTTGTGCAAAGAAATGAGCAAAAGCCACAAACATGACGCTATAGAGGCACAAGATTCCTCCGAAGCCTCCAGTCCCCTTTTCCAAACAGAGCCTCACGTATTTCCTCATCTTAATGGCACAAAGAGGGCAAAACGGAGCTCTGGCAGACATGATAAACAGCCCGTTTCCTCTGACAGATGGGCTGCACCATCGCCCGCCTCCTCTCGTTCCTTAACTTGCCCTTTTTCTCTATTCAAAGCGAAAACAGTTTTTTTCCCCCAAATTGGTGTTATTGGAAGTCGTAGAGGATCGTCTCCAGGTTCAGAGAAAACACTGCTTCCTGTCTCTCCTGGGTAATTCCTGCATGCACTTGCCCCGAAACAGTAACTGATAATGCAGCTTTTAAATGCAAATGCAGCCGTTTCAGATGGAGGAAACTCTGCATTTCTTAATATATCCAGGAAACACAAACAGTAGGTCTTCGCCAAAGGCTTATTAACGCAGCTGAGTGGCTGAGCGGCACCCTGGTCGCTCATCCCGGATTGAAATTGCTTGAACTTAAAGTTAATGCATGTAAAGGAAGCGGCGAGGGGTGCTGGGGGTAGTGGGCATGGCAAGGCAGGAGCTGACCTCAGTGGGCAAGTTTAAGATCCGAAATGGCAACCATTTCCATACCTTGGCTGGCTGCCATGGAAACTAGCCTAGACCGGGAGTGGAACGATAGTGGACCCTAAATAGTGGGTACCTAAATGAAGATGAAGATGAACTGATGAAGGAAGCCATTGAAGGAGGCTGCAGGTAGCTCACGATTCATAATAAATAAATAGTTAGCGTCGAAGATCGTAACTAACTAGCTCGTTAGCAGAACATTCAGGTTGTATCAGCAACAACCTGTTTATTTAATACTTAGTGTAGTGACTGTTTGTGACCATGAGGGGGCCCCCAAACTTCAGGGGTCCCACACTCTTTGTCTGTTTTTTGTCCTTTTCACGTCTTTGTTCTGCCAGGACGGCCAATTAGTTATCAGAAACACGTTGGTAGAGTATCTCTGTTTAAAATCAGCATGAGGAGGGCGGGTGACTTGTGAAAGGCTGGTGTTTTCTCTTCCTTTTTAAAGAGCATGTGTGTAAAACTGAAGCTGTAGTGTGCGAGAAAATGATGCTGGTCTAATACGAGCACGATGATAAAACTGCAAACATGTCACACAACAGAAGAGGCCTGGACAGGGGTGGGGGGCAGGTTGCAAATAGGGCGATTTGTCAAACCCGCAGCTCATCCTGAATAAATGTATTGGAAGAGCTGGGGCAATTTTTCCTGTATGTTTTACGGTTATTGGGAAATGTCCATTTCTCCAGCATGCTATCACAGCTCAAAATGGCCCTCAGCTAAATGCTGCTGCACTTTTTTGAAACCTATTAACACCCTGGCTGATTTTATTACGCTCTAACACAGTAATGTGGGAACCAACCTGTCACTGCTTCTTCTAAGGTGTAAAATCGGTGATGTCTCTGAATGTGCTATTGTGTTATTTCTAGATATTCTGCTGTATACATAATTGCATTGTATGGGATATTATGCACAAACTGCAAGTACGGCTAATATGTCAATTTATTTCAACAGATATTCGACCACCAATTTTTTTTCTCTTTAAATAAAATATTAAAAATTTACTATGCATTATTAAGTACCAGAATGTTTTTTGTACCAGCTGAGATGATGTTGGCAGTAATGATGTTCATAAATGCAGTTAGTTTTACAAATACACCAGATGTTTGTTTTTTGTGTTTAATGTTCAGATAGTTTCCATTGGTGTGCATTACATTAATTTTTCCAGATGAATGTGGCAGATTTCAAACAAATATTACCAAGTAGAAACAACATAATAAATGTTTCATTTCATCATAATTTGCATCTGCACTTTTATATGTTCCTCATGTCCATATGCTCAATATGCCTTTTAGTTTACAAAAAAAATCTTGTCCTGTTTTTGTGTTGTTAACAACCGGTATATTTCATTATAAACAAGAATATTGCAACTGTGATTGTACAAACCAGTCATCTGTGTGCTAACAAGTGAACCCTTTCTGGCTGCATGTGGACAATGGAATATCTCATCCAGCCAAAGGGGCGGTCTTACCTGTACTGAATGCTGAGTGGTGCAGCTTTTAATCCAGAAGGCCAATGTGAAAGCTTGGTTTAAAGGGGGCTCCTCCACTTCCAATCTGTGCTGAGCTGGTGCTGTTAAAGGTTGAATATTAATGGTGTGCAGATCAGGGTTTCACAGTGACAGCGAGTGTCCATCTGCAGCAGGGAGCATATGCAAAATAAGCTGCCCGAGTGCTGTCACAGTGTAATAAAATATATTCATGCTACTAATGAAACCACTGCTTCAGTTACAAAAGTTAGCAACACACTAATGGCATATATATTCAAATAACCATTCCTGAGCTTCAGTGACAACCAATCTGTGATGGACAAAGCAGTTTTATGATTATTCCGTATATGTTGATGTCCTTGTTCCCGCAGACGGTTGACATCATATGTCTTGCACTTAATGCAGATTTTAATGAGTGAGGGCCTTCAGAACATCGCCACGCGTGTTTTGACATAAACAAGTCATGCCAGGCAGACAGGCATCGTGAGATGGGAACCAGCAACTATCGATTCCCAGAAGCCTTTGCTTCAGAAAGCTCAGCATGCGGCCCTGACGCCAGCTTGCACGGAAGATGGCTGGGAGACGTGGGTTTTAGCACTCAAAAGGAGTGCCGTGGAGAACCGAATTAAATGAACGAGCTACAAAAATGAACCGATAGTGGAACCCGATCTGGCAAACTCGTGCAATGAGGGGGTGGGAGAACCTTCCGGGCTCTTTGAGTAGATGGAGTGTGGAGACATCCTTCTCTCCAGTGAAAAGATGGAAGCTGACATGTCAATGCGGCTCTTTGTCAGTAACGCGAGACTGCAAGAAGAGAGCAGAGTTAAAAATTTAATCTGTAAAGCTATTTAGAGAATGGATAGACCCTAGCAGTCTCCCTTATGAATTAGCAGAACAAGCAGTGGAGGAGTTCTGGAAAAAGCTGTAGCAGCCAGCAGCACGAAACTAAGTTCAACTGACAGAATCAGTTTGGCAAATGAGCTTTAAAGCGCAGACTGCCTCGTGCTCTTTTTCCTAAATAGTCTTTAATTTAAGAGGCTTGCGGTGCATAGTGGATGCACTCCCTCCATACTGTAAAGCCCAGCGTCCATCGAGAGCTCATGAGACCTGTTATTTCTTATTTTTATTATTATTATTATTTTTTTTTTTTTCAGATGCTCCGTGGATGGATGTAAAACAAAGCTGGTGTCCACATGGATGGAAAATCGGAAATGCACAATGGAACGGTGGATGCATCGCCATCGAAAATGCTCAGCCGCACAGCATTAGCTAGTCAGGAATCCCTTTGGTTAATAATAATGTGACAGAGGGTCAGTCAGACGCCATATAATAATCACTCAGTAATGTTGCTCAGAAAAGGAAAGAAGTGGTCTATCAATGACAGGGGGATGGGCCAGTCTCACCCACAGGAAACCGGCTTGGGGTGTTTCTGATCACTGTATTACTAAACTACCTGTGTTTATGTAATCGCTGATTCCTTGTAGTACGTCAGTACAATTTAACCAATTAATCTGCGACAATATTCCTACTTCTCACTCATTCTGCCTTCAGCTATTCCATCCCACTGTCCATGCAGTCTTTCTCCTCCCCATCTATCGCCTCTTTTTCATGGCACCTGGCTCAGAGCCTCTCCTCCTCTTCCACGGCGGCCCACTGGCCGTAACTCACCGGCGTCGCAGGTTGCCGAGGCCCCCGGTATGTGTGTCGGGGTGGGTGGTGTTGCGGGGAGAGCAGGCAGGCCAGACGCCTCGGCGTCGCACATCTAATTAGCAGCTGTTCTGAGCGGGAAACAGGTGCATGAGCGGGGCCAGCCGGGGCCAGCCGGGGCCCGGCGCCTGGCAATTAGCGGCGGACAAGAGAAAGGGCCAGGAATTGGGAGGAATTTGAAATGGCACTCCGCTGGGGACGCGGCGCTGGGGACACAGCGCCAGCCTCAAAGGCACAGTCACCTGAGATCTTAGGCATGCTAATGTAAATTATGCAAGCTTTCAAACAACATGGCCGCATAATGAGCCCAGAGCCAGGCCGGGCCGGGCGGCAGGACGGAGGAGGATATTTCGGCAGCCCCTGCGCCCTCGCTGAGCCGCGTCTCTTCCTGCACACTCCTATCGAACCTGAAGTGAAGCAAAAGCGGAGACCCAGCCGGGCCAGAACAGTGGGAAAGAGCATCCGTTCTTCAGGCTGACAATAACGAACATCCGCACGCCTGTTTGGCAGGATTTCCTAATGAGTGTGGCTGCCTGTATCCCACGCACTCTGGCTCAGGAACTGTTAGCATCGGCCTCATCATCGATTTTGGTGGTATAAGAGGAGCACCTTGGAGCGGGAGACAATAGGGCCTCTGGGCTCGGAACAAAATTCCAGGAGCAGAGGCACACTATCTTCGAGGGGAAACAGGAAGTGAGAGACCAGCACTCACTCCCTTACTTCCTATAACAACACGGTTCCTTTGATTTTGACCTTTTATCTGGTTTATTTGCGCCACGCTGGCTGTTCCTCTTACGGTAGAAGCTCATCTCCATGCCTCTGCAAGTTTCCTGCACATCGATTGGTCTAAAACACACAATTCGTTGTACAGGTGGCTGTGGGATAAAACTACTACAATATGGGTTCAGGGAAAAAGTGAAAAAACTTTTTTCTTCAGACACCAGTTTTCTGTCTTTTGCCTGTTGTACCATATTTGGTCACCTTTCAGCATAGTAACAATGTCATATAAACCCATTTACAACACCAAAGTAGTGTAGAGTGTTAGTAAGGGCTGAGCTTGAATAACAACAAAATACAAGAAAATAACATAATGCTTATTCCTAATGCTGGTGTTTATTCCAAACACATATCAAATGATACATTTCTGTGGGTCCCCATGAGATTTAAGTGTGTGAATCAGTATGATTGTTTGTGTGTTAGTCCATATGAGCCACTCTGGATAGACAAAGTTATCATTGTTGGGGAATCAGGTGCTGTCTGAGTGACTCTGGATGGGCAGAGTCGTCATTCTTATGGAATCGGGTGCCGTCTGAGTGACTCTGGATGGGCAGAGTCGTCATTCTTATGGAATCGGGTGCCGTCTGAGTGACTCTGGATGGGCAGA
>JABFDZ020000043.1:17020673-17031822 GCA_019775955.2 Pollimyrus isidori
TTCCAATAAAAGCCGGCGCACGTGAGAACCCCCCCCCCCCCCCGCCCCCACCCTCTCCGACAAAGGAAGACGACCATTTCCTTGAGAGCGGAAGCTCCAGGGTACGTTTACGATGAATCCCTCTCACCTTCAGTCACACGTCGGCTCCCCGTGAGCGGCATGTCATCAGTAGTGAGTGGCAGCCTCTAACGGAGATGCACGCCCATTTCACCCCAATTAAGCACATCCCTAAACAGTGAGGAACATGGCTTCTGCGGGTTCTTCTTCCAGACGGTGAAGAGAAGCAAGATGGATGGAAGAGGGAGTCTGTTTCTGGCAACACTGCCCCTTTGTGCCTTAATCCCCCACCCCATTGAGGCCCCCATTAGTGAGGCCTGCCCTCTGACCCACAGCTAAGGTGCTTCACCCCTTCTGACCACAAGTGACACCTCCCCCACCACCCGCCAAAAGGTGAGCCCAGTTATGGTAGCAAAATTGTCGTGCCCCTGAATTTTTTAAATTGCCCTCTTTTGACACATAAAGTGACGAGCGCAAGAGTAAGGATAAAAATAGGAGCTGTCTAGCTCTGCGGAGTGGGCGGGTTTGAAAGTTTACACCCCGGAAGAGGGTAAACACTCCTGTGTAGCAGTTTAACATTCATGCAGCCGCCGCGCGTGGCAATGAGCGGGAGATTTTGTCACTCTTGACAGGTATGTACTTTAGGAACAAGCCCCGTTTGCCTTTGATCACCGGCAGCTCCAGTCAGAGCCAGTATCTGGCTTTAAGACGCATGTCTAATGCTTTCTGCCAGGGTAAAGATAGCAACAAACAGAGATCTCTGATTCAGGCAGTGACGCGACTGATACTGAGAGAATCTCTACTCGCAGTGATCAGGAATGCAATAATTCGTGTGGATTTCAAACACCAAAATCGCGCTTAACTTGCCATGAAGAAATGTTCTCTTCCTATTTTTATGACATTGATCGCTATTTTCCTGCAAGCGGAGTTTGGCTGAAAACACTCTTGCCTTTAACTAATGTCATTTTATGGTCCTCATTGCTTTCAAATAATATGAAAAGTGTGTTGTGGAGAAAAAAAAAAGTTATTGCAAGAGGTAGAGAAGGAAGGAGGAGAATGAACAGATGGGGAAAAACATATCAGTTTCTCAAGGCTTGAAACAAATATCACAGGACTAAAGCTGATAAAGCCACATAAAGCAGGTCCATTTGAGAGTGAGCCCAGCAAAGCAGGACTCACGTTCACCTCCATGGTGGCTGGTGAGGGACACATTTAAGCGATGACATTATTAACAGGAGAAGGGGGGCTACTCGGAAGACTTTGATGAAGCATTTTGAATTAGGAATTTTGTATTTACATTACAACACATTAAATGTGACTCACTTGCACATTCTAATGAACAGAATTAATAAGTGGAATATACTTCACTTTAGTACAGGTACTGTGGCAATCACAAAAGGCGTAATAGAATCCATTAGTTTTTGCATATCTTTCTCTCCTTTGAGACACACACATACAGTGGAGAGTGAAGCTTGTGGTCAAAGCACAAGGTCAGTCATTCATCCAGCATCCCTGGAACATTTCAAGCGATTCATGGCCTTCCTCAAGGGCCCAAGACACATACTGCTCATCTGTCAAGGATTCAAACTATCAACCTTCTGATTACAGCCACATATATGTGACGCACATATATGTCTAGTCACATACCATCCTAAATCAATTGTGCTTCCGATTAATAAAGCCAGCGGTGAAGCCATGTCAGATAAAAACCTATACAGGTAGTTCTCAATTGATATAAAAATGAGTCGAGTAAATCTGGGCTTAGGCAAAAAGTATCACATCACTAGTGCTTGTTCAGCTTATGTTTTTTTTCATGTTTTGAATGGTGTGGGAGGCAGCCGTATTGCTCTCATACAGTGTGTAGTGTTATTTAAAATAAGTAAATAAATATACATGTGTTTCAGGGAAAATTAGACCCCACGACTACTGTATTCTAGGGCCAACAGGATGTCAAAATCCTGGACAGCAGAAGAACCAGAGATGGGTGTGGAGACAGGTCTCTGCCCCTAAAACCTAGACTCTCCAACCCACAGCTTCTCTAATACAAGCACCTCCCCCCCCACCCCACGATCCCACCCCCCCCAAGGCAAGGTGTCTGAAAGGAATCTTATTTATTAAGTGCGAGAGTGCTGCTATACAACATTTACCTTCAGGGACAGTCCGGGTAGATGATTTAGCCTTGAAATATGTGATTTACTCAACAACCTTGGTTTAAAAAGCCAAACCAAACAATATCCTCCTGAAACCAAGCAAGACACACAATAAAGGATCTTATTTAGATTTATTTTATATTGCACAAGTATTTTGGGTGAGAAACCCTGCAACTAAAGAAATTCTCAATTCTTATCTTGGCTATTTTATTTAATATCCACTGCAGTGGACAGTAGGTCTCCAGTATAGAACTAAAATTGTCACAACATTACTAATGGGCTACACACATGCAGCTATGGCCATGGGAGTGGGGGCCTGTACCACGAAGCCGGATTTCTTGCTTAGCCATATAACTTGTTGGATTAAAGATACCTAAGTTGAAATGGACTTTATCTTCACTTACATTTATCCCAGACTACCTTAAATCCAATAAGTTATCCAGCTAAGCAAGTAATCCTGCCTTGTGATATAGGCCCCAGCCTTCACTCTCCCATAAGACTGACTGCTGGCATGTCCATTCATGATGCAGTGATATTGGGAAGAGCACTATGTATAAATAAATTCCGCTGAATTGGATGGAAGGATAGATCCTGTGCACAGAGCCGGCCTTGTTTGAAGAAGATGAAGCAGGACAAATGGAGGGACGAGCCGCCCTGCCTCCAGAATCCCACCTACTAGCGCTCAAATACCAGGATTAGCTCTGGGATTTGTTCCTCAAACCCAGGACATGGATGCTGAACTTTAAGTCATTAGCCTTTTAATTTGAGTCATCCACATGGCCCGGTGCTGGATCCCAAGCCCGCCACGATCAATCGCTGCATACTCACTGCTCCACCGGAAAACAGGGATCTCTGATGATGAAGATGTGGAGGAGGAAGACAGGAATTGAGTCAGCGGCATGTATTTTATGAAAAAAGATTACATGAAGAAGAGTTTTAACTAAGTTATATGAGGAGTTTTGCTGTACATGTGAAATGTTAATTTAGCTATTGTTTTCATCCTCACCTCCGCTCTACTGGCTTAGAGAAAGTCTGCCTGCCATTCTAACTCTCCATAGGTACATCCAATTCTGTTTGAAGTTGCTGATCTGGGTTCAGCTCATAACATTCAGACTTGCTTCACCTGCAAGATCAATAAAGACCTGTTCAAAGCTAGATTGGCTTCATAGAGCCTCAGATTTTTATTAATTTATAGAAACTTCTTGAAACTTTCTCTAAAGGGAGACTAAAAACTTCATGCAACAGAAAGACTGTATGGGATTTATTAATGCTCGGTAGAATTTGGCAACACCCGCGTAAATTTCATAAAAACACTGACTGTAATGCATGTGCAAATATGGACACGTAAATGACATATGGGTAGAATCAAATGCTCCTGAATATGACTCTTGCAAATTACAAACAAGTCCACCATAAAACATTATTTTCAACAATATTCATTACTGCAGAAGTTTTGAATGTAACAATCATTCATTGAATTGTCAATATCTGCTGTTAGCAGTAAGGCCAGCGCTCTCTTAGTTTTTTCTGCACCCTCAGTTATGCCTTATGACCATGTCTATGTTTTGCTGTACCATGTGTTAATATGTCATGTTTATATGTCTTATATATTTATAATTGATTGACTACTTTTTTGTACTACGACTAATGAGCAACAATAATTCATCTGAGTGTATGACCCAGCTGAGATTAGAATAAACAGACTTTGACTTGACTTTAGATCTTCTAACTTGTTTAAATGTGAGGAATATAGCAATGTACCTTTGCCAGGTCTCCTTCCAAAACCTTTCTTCTGACTGCTTCTGCCACAATTTATGAGTTACCAAGGACTGAATCCATGGAGACCTTTTTCTGAATACATATTTTGTACCGTGAGATTCTGAGCTGTTAAACCCAAAGTCGGCACCTCCTCTCAATCTATAAATTGACTACTGCTTCCGATATGTCTATTATCATATTTCCATTTTTATAATCAATGTTTAAATTTTCCCAATCTATGTTTTTCATGAAAGGGCTAAAAAAGGAAGAGGTGTCAACAAAACATATGGAAGTATGATGACAATAAAACCTCCTATCTAAAAGGGGTTTAATTAAGGTGTTTATTTAAAATGATTAAATTTGAATTAGAGGGGTGATTTTGTGTTATAGTAGCACCCCAATTCTGCACAGGTACTGCTGCGCCTTTAAGAAAGAGGCAAGAGACAGGCCAAAATTTCTAGAAATTCTGGAGCTACACTCGTTTCATCCCAGGGTCCCTACGTGACAATGTATTCCCTTTTGCTGGTGAACTCTGTCTTCTAGTTTTCTTTGAGACCCACAATTCCTTGCTGCCACATTTCCCCTTGAAGTCGTTTCCCATCTGGAAAAGGTGACCCCAAGGTTGAAGCCCTCACTACCACACTCAGTACACTCCACTCAGTGCAATATCCAGCAGCAAAAACACACCCTGGTCGACTTTCAGCTTTCTAATCTGAGCTGGTGTCCTTTCCTCTTTGCAAGTATTTCATCCTTAGCCATTAATGCTTAGTGCTGGCTTCCTCTCCAAAGTACTTTTAGTGAACATTACCCATACTCACTAGCGGTTACGTTTTAGCCGTGCTCATCCAAACAGCATTGGCTGCCATTCAATGCAGCAGAGAAGCGTGAAAGTGAACCAACTCTTGATCTGCCGGTGCATGTACCTAGAACAGCTGGGCTTTAGCAGGGCGGCGACGTGCAAGACAAGCCTCCGAACGCCACCCACCGCGTGCTTCACCTCACTGTCACGCATGTAGCAGCAACACGAGTCGTACAAAGATGCTCCTAATGCACTTATAATGTCCCTTAGGCATGCTGCAAAGGAAATGTTTATGGAAATCCCTGGGTGACAATGCCATGTGTTATAATGTATGATGTGCATTATACATGACACTTTATGTAGGCGGCATTCAGAGAAACATAGCAGCTGAACGCAGGACTGGAACTTCAGCTGATACGATCTACCCTGTAGCACATATGCCTTTTTGGGAGGACGACGTCTGAATATGTAAGCTAAACCCATAATTTACCTCATACAGTACCTTATAATTTTCTTTTTTTCTTTTTTTTTGTTATAAATATACATAAGAAATGAATGTGTGACCTGTCTGGATGAATTGCTATGCAGCCGGTATCGACATATGTATACTGCAATAAGGAAGCATAACTGGAATCCATTTACAGACCAAGTAATAATAAGTACAAAGACTTTGTTTTGGTGCAGGCAGGTGGCATAAAGTATTCAACTGAATATACAATCAAGATAGAAATACAAAAAAAAACAATAAATCGATAAAAAAATATAAAAAATCAGAAACTGGAAGAGAAAAATGTGCAAATAATAAATGAAAATATGAGACAACTAGGTATAGCGTCCCTCAGTTTCCCTGGGGCTGAGTCACTCTGCATTTTTCTGTTACCCTGTAACACAAATACGATTCAGGTGCCTGATGTCCCTCTGAAAAGCTGCCCTCATTTTTACATTCACATTTCCCCCATATTTCCCTTTTGTTGTGTGGCACCAGCCCATGAGTGCAGTGAAATGCAGGATTTTCCAGATAATTGACAAAGTGCTAAATGGCACCCGGTCCCAGCCTATCAGCCGGACCCCCCCCCAGCTGACAGGAGCACTTAATGTCAGCCGGGGAGGTGCCGACAAAGCGGCCGGCACGCCGCCATGCGCACGCTGCCGCACTTGATGTTTCTTGGCCTCTCCTTGGTTTCCCCCAGGCATTTTTGCGAAAGTAAGGAGGATCCGCCAGCTCTTCAGGGAAACCTGGTGACATTTAGAAGCTGCTGCGGCCTGTCCTGTCCTGCTAATATCCAAGCTAATTAAAATCAAAACACAATTGCAGGTGATTGCTTTCCGACGCTCGGCTTGGCCTCGTGGCAATGCTCCGCGTTCACGTCCTGGGGAGGTGGGTCTGCGACGGCATCCTCCGGCGCACAGAGCATGTTAATCAGCGGCTCCTTCACTGGGGCTCATCTCCAGTTAATATGGCGGCAGATCCCCCCGGTACAGTGAGCGCCACCCCGTTTTGGTTTAATCCTCATCCATTTTCTCACTAAGCTATGCTTCATGCTTCATTCTCTCGGACTCCACAAATGATTTTTCAGATTTGAACCTAATTTAGTGAGCAATGTTTGCCTGTTTTTTTTTTTTTTGTTCCATGGGGAACGAAGGTGTGATGGTACTCTCTTTGTCCACCACATTCTGTAACCCGGATACCCGATGGATTGGGGGGGTGGGGAGGTGCTATCTCTCGCCAGGTCAGAAACCCATTTCAGTATCTCTCAGACCTAGTAAGTGAGTCCAGATTATAAAATGACTGGCCTCTCCAGGACTGATGTGATTGTAGAGGAGAATTAGCGACTGTAATAAAATACCCTGATTTGGTAAGTCTTACTCAAAGAGATGCATGGGGAAGAAGGACAGAAATGGACTAACAAAAATAGAGAGCTGCTGTGAATTATGGGTAAAGTTGAAACAAAATCGTGACCATTAATGATTTAATTTTGATTTAGTCATTCATTTGATTTTTTCATTCAATGGGCCTTCAGCCAAAACGTGATACAAATCAATCACTAATTTTTTCAGTGAATGCCAAAATATACACTAACAATAATGACAAATACAAATGTACGGTTTACGAAGCAAATTCCTACATTTGAAAAGTGAGGAGGTTTTGTTAGGCTAACAGCCAATGAGAGCGTCCGCATGTGAGAGTGACATAATTAGCCCTTCGCTCCCTGAACAAACGCAAAGTCCTGGCTCACCTCGGCTGTGTGGGTGGATATTTTCTTCACCCATCTGATTTGCTGCAGAGGTTGATTTGAGAGTTTGTCATGGTTGTTTTGACAGCCTGGTCAACCTAATCCAGAGATTTGGTCCCTACGGTTTGTCAATTATACTGCTAACCCAACAGCGAGAGCAAGACTAGAGGCAGCGATCTATCAACCGCCAGCCCAGAATGTCAATGTAGCACCAGACTACAGCCTCTCTCCCTCTCTCTCTCTCTCTCTCTCTCTCTCTCTCCCTCTCTCCTTCCATCCCGCTCTCTCTCCATCACAGACTTCATTTAATTTATTAGGAAACGACAAGTTTCCATGATACTCGAAAACCTAATGACAGTGGAAATTCCCAGTTAGCGCCACGTTTTTTAATGAGTGACTGTAGAACTGGGATTTGTGAGAAGGCTTTTAAATGGGCTAAAAAAACACATCTTTAGACACATACATCAGGTTGAACTGTGGGGAAAATTAATAAGTGTGCAGCCGGAAAGGTTATTTAACATATCGACTTAATATTCTGGACATCTAAACTTTCTATAACAAGGGCGGAATGGAACTTTCAAAGATTCTGTCAAGATATGTTCCGGTTGGAGGCATGACACAATAGCACAGGGAATCTAGTAGCACATGCAAGATGGGTCCCTAGTGTAATCTGAAGAGCGGGGAGATCTGTCAGGGGCCAGGGCTGTGACAGGGAAGACGGAGGACCAGTGGGCTCAGCCCAAATTGCTCCTGTCACTTGTTTTCACCTGTCTGCACCATGTGGGAGTTGCAAATGACAGTCTAGGTAAAGTATTCAAAGTTACAGGAAGTCAGACCAAGAATGCAACTGAATCCCAAGAAATTGAGGAGATATTGTTGAGTACAAGTACTTAAAGGGCAAATCCCGTGTTTTTCATCAAATTGTTGAGCATCCTCACCTCACGCACACGTCAACGCCACCCACTAGAAAGGCAACTGCGGCATACAACTCATTCGCCACCAACCGCATATTGAGAAATTTATGGTGTAAGGAGGCTTGTTTGGACTGTAGGAGTCGTGCACGAGGGGGGGGGGGGGGGGTCTGGACGAGCTTCCGGCCTGGACACATGGCTGATATCAGCCCAAAGGAAGCTGCCGTACGATATTACCTGCATGTTCAGTATGAAATCAATAATGGATGAATCAATAACAATCAAAGAGATGCTAACTTCCCCACAGATGCAGCGGGTTGACAAGTGTTACAGCATTATTATAATGAGTGGAGAGAAAGTCCCTGGGAGAGAGGAATGTAGCGAGCGGCAGTGTCAGGGAGCCCAGCGGTAACGCCATAAAATGGATGTGGGCAGCAGAGGCTGATTTACAGCGGATCATTGCATTGTATGGTGGCGCTTTAGATCCATATAGACACATAAGAGAGCCTAGAGGGTTAGGCACATCAGCGCCGGCAAACATACTTCCTGTGCCCGCTGTGCCCGCTCACGCAGAGACTCTGAGCCAGGGAAATTTCGCGAGCACGGGGAAAACGCCCACGCTCTCCCCGTGAACTCGGCCAAAGCCAGCGTATGGATAAGCATTGTGAAGACGGCGCCGGGATGAGTTTAATTCGGGGGGGGGGGGGGGGGGATAGTGTTGCGGGTCGGCTGAGGGAAAGCCCACCCACAGCGAAGCGGGCGGACTCTGAAACGGCATTTCTTCCCTGTTTGATAAACTGTTGTTACAGCTCTAACCTTTTTTCATTACGTTTGGTAAGAAAGGGATCAATGTAACTTTGTGCGATTCACCATCTGAGCCTGGGGTTCTTTGTGCGAGCAGGTGGTTCTGGACCTTGCCTGGAGCAAAAGTCATTGAACAGTTATGGGTTCACGCTGCACCTCGGGCTAGAGCAACAATGCAGCAATTTGTGCCTATATGAAATTACGCTCTTTTATGACAGGAAAATATTCCCCTCAAATCATGAGCAGAAATGCAGGCAATGAGAAACCCCTTTTTTAGACATGAGGTCATGTTTTGTGATATGTATGCTTATTATTTCATTATAAAATATTAAATATGCTTGATATATGGAATTATATTCAACTTTATTTTGTGTGTAATCATATCTTCGATTAAACTAAATCTAAAGTAATTACAAGTCAATATTTGGAAGATGGAAAACTTTGGAGACGTCATCGGCATGTCCGTATAACCTGGCAGGAAGCTGGAGCACCAGGATGGATCCAACACGAGGAGGAGAAACACACTAGAGTCTGCCAGGGCTAGATCAGAACCACCAGCCTGGATCTACGAGGCAGCTGCATCATATGGTAAATGCCCAGATCTATGAAGCAGCTATGTTACCTGATGAAAGCCCGGATCAACACGGCAGCTGCGTTACCCTGTAAAAACCCAGATCTAGGATGCAGCTGCTTTGCCTGGTACAGTAAATGCTTGGATCTATGAGGCAGCTGCGTTATCCAGTAACAGCTCGGATCTATGAGGCAACTGCCTTACCTACTGTAATATAAAAATAAACATAAGAACTATACAAACGAGAGGAGGCCATTCGGCCCATCAAGCTCGCTTGGGGAGAACTTATCTAATAACTCAGAGTTGTTAAAATATTATCTAGCTCTGATTTAAAGGAACCCCAGGATTCAGCTTGCACTACGCTATCAGGAAGACTATTCCATACTCTAACTACATGCTGCGTAAAGAAGTGCTTCCTTAATAAAAAGCCAAGGCAGTTGCCTCGTAGATCCTGGTAAAAGCTTGGATCTTTCAGGCAGCTGTGTTACCCAGTAAACGCCCAGATGTACGAGGTCGTTGTGTTACCCAGTAAAAGCCACCACCAGTTTCCTACAGATGTAACTACATGTCATCAGACCTGTATCATAAATTACAAATTATTGGGAAAAAATACAGGCAAATAAATAGCGCTGTGTCAGATTTTCCAATATTCAAACTCACTATTACCAGTTATTATTAATTAATCATGAGTTATTTACACAACAATTTGTTGTAGAAAAATAATCTGGCTGTAATATTAACCCCAAGTGTCATATCAGGAATTAAGTAAATTAACTATGCCAAATTGACTATATATATATTTAATAATTTAATTCATCTTATACTTTTTATTTATTATTTGTACTTTAGGAATAATTGATTGAAATATCTCTTTTATAATTGCTTTATTACTGGGTAGGATGGGGGGATTGTGAGACCATCACAGGGCTTTTCTTTGGACCACCAAAGAAGATGGAGCAGTCAGCAGAAATCTACACGGGCGCTGGAAGAACATACAACCTCCAGACATGCAGTCCATGACAGGAAATCATGACACAGTGAGGTACCTCCGAGGTTATGACAGCCCCAGCCGGGCCGATGCATCCTGCTGACAATCCGACGTTCAAACAGGACTCCACAACACTCCCTGCTAGCTCTGCTAGCTTAATAATTACGTTAAATCTGCTTCTATTTCCTTGTTGTAGACGTTGAGATGTGGCATGTCACAGTCTCGCGGCAGACATACACACGCTTCAGCAGTCGATTCCTCTCTTTCCCCCTGACAAATTTATGACTGTGGCTCAGAAGTGCAAATGCGCCGACCTTTTCCCATTATACATTTTCAGAATCAGCACATTATCTTTCGTTTTAGCTCCTAAATGTTTGGAAATTCATTCCCAGTGATGCTGTGACAGGCCTTTTTCAAATCGCCTGCAACTGAGCTGAAGGAAACGTTTGGGGCTCTGTGAAAGGATGACTTGTGATTATTTAACTCCCTAACAGATGCAGCCGTATTTGTAAACCATGTATTTCATGCAGCTACAGCAACTTGTTTGCATTAGAGTTACATTGCCAAAGAGATGCATTTACTGTGTTAGATATTGTTAACTGCCAAAACCGGGTTGGAACACATGACAGAAAAAAGACCTTCCAGGAGTGCAGCTCAGTGCTGGGATTCAGCGTTAGTCTGTGATCCAGTGATGAGGACAACATTAATCCTTGACTCAGTGATGTCACACAGTATTAACCTGTAACTCAATGATGTCACACAGTGTTAATCTATGACTCAGTGATGAGGCACAGTGTTAATCTGTGATCCAGTGATGAGGACAACATTAATCCTTGACTCAGTGATGTCACACAGTATTAACCTGTAACTCAATGAT
>JABFDZ020000043.1:17098800-17109915 GCA_019775955.2 Pollimyrus isidori
TGAATATATACATTTATGTAATAGATGCTTTTATCCAAAATGATGTACAATTGAGAAAGTTGGGTCAGTCAGTCCAACTGGCCCAAAAATCACTCTGGTGACCCTGAGATTTGAACTAGCGACCTTCTGATTACTTGCAAAGTGATCCTAATCCACTGCACCACCCACCCAGAGCCGCTTGTGAGGTTGTTTTCAGTTTAAGCATCTCCATTCGCTCCTGGGTGTCAGGTTGGGCTTCCTGCCGCTTTCGACATGATGCTGACGGGGAGAAACCTGAGTGCGGATAAAGCCAAGAAGATGGGGCTGGTCCATCACCTAGTCGATCCCCTCGGTACAGTCCGCCGGACCCTCTCCTGGCCGCTGAGCAGTTTCTGTCGTCTCTTTCTTGTCATGTTTACACATTTCTATGCAGAAACTATGAGATTCGCTGATCACTCAGTTGCTTATTCGTAGTAGAAATACTGTTACTTTCAATTTTCTCAGGTCCGGGCCTTAAACAGCCAGAGGGAAGAACAATCGAATACCTGGAAGAGGTTGCAGTGGGTCTCGCTAAAGGCGTTGCCAGTGGGACTGTCCCTGTTAAGCCCCAGAAAAGAATCATGCAAAGTCAGTAGGCTGACCGACTCAAGAAGTGGTGTCATCGTGTATCTCCACAGCTATCATTTGGAGGTTATGAAAAGGCTCCAGCATCATAATGTGAATGTGAATCTCACAAATAATTGGTTATAACCCTTACCTCTCAACTTGTTTGAAAATGGTTACGATACAGAAATGCGAGCTGAATTCTTTACCTGCTCTTTATGTGGAAAATAACAAATAATATATCGGAAACACTTTAGGTGAAATGTATTACATTTTTTATGAGTATAAAACCTTGCAAATCCTTTCCAGTAGCATAATATAGGGCAGGGCTCTTCCAATCTGGACCTCAATTGCAAATCTAGGCCTTGTTCTCAGTTCTCCCAGGTAATTACTTTAATGATTACTGATTCTGTTTGGCCATAGAGGCTTCACACCTGACTGACAGTTAAAGGAAGGCTGGAAAACCAGCAGGGCTCGTACCTTGAGGACCGTGATTTGAACAGCACTGGTAGAGAAGATCCTGCTTGTGTAAAACTGTGATCCCCATATGCACCCTGGAGCCTTTCTGAAGCACATAGCTGCACCTCCATTTTTCTGATGCCCCTTAATCCTATATTACCTTGTACTATGTATCATTAAGTCATTCACTCATGTGTCCAGTCCTGCTGTGGAGCCTCCTGTCTTGTTATGGTCAAAGATGAACCTGTCTGAGGCAGCCAGGGTCCCTCAACTCTTACTATAAATCTTTTCACAGAGATACAAGATTACGTCATGGGTATTCCATTGGTACGCCAGCAAATCTACAAGACCGTTGGCAAGAAGGTGGCAAAGCAGACGAAAGGGCTGTATCCAGCCCCTCTGAAGATCATCGAGGTATGTGACCCCCCACGGCCTTTGGAGGTCATCTGTCTCTCGAGCCTTTCGTTACAGTCCATTCTCTTAGAGCCTCGTCCCAGATCTTGTCTGTCCTCCAACAGGCCGTTCAGGCAGGATTGGAGAAGGGCTCGGAGGCCGGATACGTGGTAGAGTCACAAGTAAGGAAGCCCGAAAGGGACAAAATGTTTCCCAATAATGGAAGGTCAGACATAGCTTTAGCCTATGTTTTTTTCTGTCCTTGTAGAATTTCGGGAAACTAGCGATGACCACGGAATCCAGGGCCCTTGTTGGCATTTACCATGGTCAGGTGACATGTAAGAAGAACCGATTTGGGACTCCGGAAAAGGAAGTGTCGTAAGCTGAGATATGTGGCGATGACAGCATGCAAGAATGGATGGCAGCTGGTTATTCCTTACTTTCAGTGTGACATAAAATATGATGTATGTACAAAAATCTTCCAAGCACTACTGATGATTCTGCACATGTCAGGAAGCTGGCAGTCTTAGGAGCAGGATTGATGGGAGCAGGAATCGCCCAGGTGACCGTGAACCGGGGTGTTCGCACTCTCCTGAAGGACACCTCAGAGGCAGCACTGAGCAGGGGCCAGCAGCAGGTTTACGATGGGTGGGTGTGCACTTGCAGCTGACAACCACCAGAGGGCGCAGTCTTCCTGTTAGAGCACATAGGCGACTGGCCAACAGCGGCCACGCGTAATCATTCACATTTCTTAGGTTTAATGAAATAACCAAGAAGAAGAGGATTACGGCCTTCGAGAGGGATACCAGTATGTCCAGCCTCAGTCCACAGTTGGATTACAGTGGCTTTGACAAGGTGGATATGGTCATCGAAGCGGTTTTTGAGGATGTGGATTTAAAGCACAAGGTCTTGAAGGAAGTAGAAGCAGTAAGTAAGACGCTCATTTGCTGTAACTGTTCAAAAGGTCCCGTGGATGATACCTGACCAGCACTGTGAAGTGTTGTTGAAGGTTCTACCGTCTTAATAACCTTCAGACTCAAAGCATCTTCATTTTTAGCTGGCTGATGATGGTAATGTAAACAAGCTCTGCTGTGATTCTCTAACTCATCCTTTTAAGGTAATATCCCCTCACTGTGTTGTCGCCACCAACACCTCTGCACTTCCAATTAAAGACATCGCTGCTGTTAGCAAGAGGCCGGAAAAAGTGAGTAGCTAATTAGTCAGATTTGGAGCATACTACAGGAGTAACTGGTCTAATTGATCAGATTTGGACTGGGCATGCCAAGTGAGACACCTCAGAATAGGAGCAGACAAAGTGACTGACCGGCCTAATTGGACCAACATCCTGATCTGAACTGCCTTCTTCTCAGGTCATTGGGATGCACTATTTCTCCCCCGTGGAGAAAATGCAGCTGCTTGAGATAATAACTACTGACAAGACATCCAAAGACACGACTGCCTCTGCTGTCGCCGTCGGTCTCAAGCAGGGCAAAATCGTCATAGTCGTGAAGGTGGGTCTGTGGACATACTCAACTACAAACGCTGTGTGTGTGTGTGGGGAGGGGTGTAGCGTACTTGGTGTTAATATTGGTACAACTGCACCTGAACTCTTCAAAACATTATTAGTTGTGATGGGTAGTCTTTTTCTTAAAGGGATAGTATAGTATTTTATCGTACATTTTAACAGGCAAATATATTTTGGTGTTCTTTGGCAGCCTTCGAAACCACACACAGATTATTTTATACTCTTGAAGTTCTGGTGGATGGCTATAACCTTCAACTTGTTTATTCACCTTTTCTCCTGCCCTCATAGGACGGTCCTGGCTTCTACACCACCAGGTGTCTGGCTACCATGATGGCAGAAGCAGTTCGAGCTCTACAGGTAGTCACTCATTTTCCGTTCCCCCACCAGAAAGCAGAACGCCTTTGTTCCCAGTGGGAGGGTTCACGCTGCTGTTGTCCCCCCCTTAGGAGGGTGTGGGCCCCAAGAAACTGGACTCGCTCACCACCAGTTTTGGCTTTCCAGTTGGTGCTGCCACCCTGCTGGACGAGGTTGGCATCGATGTCAGCACCCACGTGGCTGGGTACCTTTCCAAAGCCTTTGGGCCACATTTCGGGGGTGGCGATATTGAGGTTATGAAGGCTATGTTGGAGAAGGGGTTCAAGGGTAAGGCACATGTAGGAGACAGCCCGATCTACTGGCTGAGCTACGAACGCTTCATAGACTATTTCAATGTTTGCATTTGCCTGTAGGCCGCAAGTCAGGAAAGGGATGTTTCATCTATGAGAAGGGATCGAAGAAGAGGAAGGTCAACCCGGGAGTGGAGGAGATTATGAAAAAGTTCAAATTGGCCGTACCAGCATCTGTGTAAGATGATCTGCTTGGCATCACCCCAACGTTTGTCTATATATGGCACAATGAACGTTGGATTCTGTCTCCTCAGATCTTCAGACGTGGACTTGCAGTTCCGCCTGGTGTCCAAGTTCGTGAACGAGGCCGTGATGTGTCTCCAGGAGGGGATCCTGAGTGGCCCATTGGAGGGGGACATCGGAGCTGTGTTCGGATTGGGGTTCCCTCCCTGCCACGGAGGTGAGACAGCCAATCCGGTGGCCACAGTGTCTTACCTGGATACCGTTACGAGAACCTATCCCTGTCTCTCGGGCCGTTCCGGTTCGTGGACTCGTTCGGGGCAGACAATTTGGTGCAGAAGATGAGGATGTTCGAGGAGGTGTATGGGAATCAGTTCACGCCATGCCAGCTCTTGCTTGATCACGCCAAGGAAAGCAGCAAGAAGTTCCACAAGTAGCTAGTACAAGCAGCTGTGGCCAGCATCCGGCATTACGCAGCTCTGCCATTTCCCATGGGAACCGAAGTTTACCTTGTCTGCCAATGCTCTGTTTGGCTCTCAGTACTCAAAGTACTCTGAGTACTGCCTCAGCAGCTTTTGATCATAAAGCGCTTGGATGTATTGCCAAATGGTTCCTTCCTAGTTGCAGGAATCCAGCCTACAATTATGAAAGTACTCTGTACTTTTTCGCTTGTTTTGGAGTTACGGGTTAGTGCAGGTTTAAGAGTCATGCACTTATTTCCTTTTAATTTAATTCAATGAAGGAACAAAATTAAGACAAACTAGTCTGCACTAGTCACTTTGGGCGACGGATACATAATTCTGATTTATGAAGTGCAGTGAAATTTTAAAAAAAGAAACCATGTTACTGTATAATTTTGTATGCTATTTATTTTCTTCTAATCCATAAGGATTAAAGCATACAGAAAATAAAATTTCAGTACAATTGAAATAACACTACGGTTGTTAAATATTATTTAATAATATAATGCTCTACAGAAGGGAAATAAAGTCAATCCATAAATATACATACAAACTTTTGGGCACAAAGATGTTAAAACCCAGTAATTAAACTGTAATTTACAGCCATCTGACAAACACTATACACAGACAGCAGTGATTAGTAAACTCAAATTACAGTCCTTTAATACAGTGTACTTAATTACAGGCATGTTCTCTTGGTCGTACAAAAGATGCTTGCTTCCCTTTTTAAGAGTTCTGCTGTAAGAAGTGAATTTATATATATATAATGGTTGGAGAAAATTTGTACTTGTGTTGAGAGAGGAACCACGTTGTTCTGGAAGGAGTTCTGGCAAACACCAGGGGTTCTGGGATCCATCCGAGCAGATTCCTAGCAACAAGGCTCAGGGTACAACTTTCTCAGAGCTTGTCCACTTGGCTTCAGCAGGAGGGGCAGCACAGATGCGGGTGCGTGGGTGGCAGGTCAGTGGGCAGTGTGGGCCCTAGCACCTGGGGAACCCCAAACTTAGGGAAAAAAAACTTTAACGTAAACAATCATTTGTGCTGAAAGCAATCTCAGGAGTGTGCGACCCATTCAGCTGTGAGAACCACCCACACCTGACTACATAAACCTCTCCAGTCAAAGGTCCAAAAGTCAATCCAGGTTGGGCTTGTATTTAAATAAATGGAACAAATTAACATCAAGCTTCTGCGTTTTACATTGTGTTTGACAGACTTTTAGATTCGACTCACTTCAAGTCCATCAACTCCTGGTTTCAGCCAGACCTATAATTCACATTTAAAAAACAAAGACGAAAGTTACTTCAAATCAATTCACACAGAAGCTTTTTCCACAAATAATGATTTTAAACCACAAGGCACATGAAATGATTCATCAGATGATTCATAAAATCATTCATAAAGCTCGGACACACAACATCGACTCGGCGTGCAGACACTGTCCTTTGGGAACACACGGCCATATCGTTTACCGGCGCTTTAATTCCCTGCGCAGACACCCGTCAGGTTCTAGGTGAACCCAGAATGACCTCTAAAACGGCCATGGGGCGGGATTAGCAGTAGCGGAAGGCTGCAGGGCCTGTGTTAGTGACATTTCTGCTGCTGTGGGGCTCCCCACCCCCCAAAACAGGTCTCAATCGCAATCCTCACAACCACAGTCACGCTGCGTTTAGATCTTGGGCCTCCAGCCTTTGATGAACTGCATGATCTTCTTGACCTGCAGCTTGGTCAGCTTGAAGTCGTCGGACAGGATCTCCTCTGTGAGCTGCACGAAGATGCTGCCGTCGATGCGTTCCCTCACGAAGAAGGCCACCACGTCCTCTGACAGGCCGATGAAGCGCAGGCACTTAGAGACTTCCTCCACAGAGAGCGTGGAGAGGTCCGAGGGGGGGTGCCACATAGGCCCCTCCCCAGCAGTCCGGGCCGCGCCGGGGGCCTCCCCGGAGGGGCTCTCGGAGCTGCACTTGGTGGATGCTGGCGGAACCTCAATGACACCCTGTGTGAGGTAAACCCTGGTGATGCCGCCCTCGGCCCCCCTGACCACGGGGGGGGACAGCGGGCTCACGCTCCTGATGACAGTGTTTTCAGCCTCAAAGCCTTTGGCTGGCCGGGGAGGGGGGGTTGGCCCAGTCCCCTGGCTGCCCTCGCCGCCTTTCAGGGTCTGTTCATTCTGGCTGCCGGTGGTGTCGCGCCCGACCTTGGGGGCGGCGATGTCGGGCGATACGCGGCTCACGCAGGACTCGAAGGTGTCTGAGGAGAGGGAGGGGGGCCGCGGCCGGTCCCTGCTGTCCAGCCACTCTGCCGGGGATGAGGACGAGGACGGGCTCCGAGCGTAGCCGGGGTTGGCGAAAGGGTTCAAGGCCCCGAAAGGGGCGAAGCGCTTCTGGGAATGCGGGGGCTTCAGTCTGGGGCAGCTGTAGTAGCTCTTGTGTGTGGAGTCTGTGCTCAAGAGCGGCGTGGAGCGGCCGCTGGCCACGCTGGGCGTGCTGTCTGAGAAGGCCCAGGGCTCCGACCAGGAAGCCTGGGCGGGCTGCACCCCGGGGCTGCCCCCACCCCCAGTGAGTGGGCGGCTAGCCGAGTCGGTCGCCTTACAGTCCCCCCACGTGCAGGGGTAGCAGTAGAGGGAGTAGGAATCCGGGGACGGCGAGCAGCTGCCACTGCGGGGACCAGAGCTGCGAGGGTTAGCAAAGGGGGGACACGTAAGTACAGCAACACAACACAAGGGGGCGCTGTGCCCAGTCTTCCTGTTATGCTCTGTTAAGTCAAGTGTTTTTTCATTTTTCCTTGTTTATATTTATTTATAATGGAAGAATTAAAACATAAGTCACCCATCCCTCACCATATATAAGCAATATGGAGGGTAGAAGGTGAATTCAGACCAGTGGGTACAAATGTAAAAGCATACAATATCCCTCTTAATACCCCACAAGCAGGGCGGAAATTAAAACAGACAGCTGCAGTTCGGTGATTAAAACATCAAGCATGAGTCAAAGGAGGCAGTGAGGGGCCATCGGGGCACGGGGGGAAGTGACTTATTTACAGCACTGATGCTGCGATTGTCAAACGGGTAAAGCGGGTTAGTTAGCTGGTAATGAGAACCATTAAGCAGCGGAGGAGCTCAATGCTGCGTTTTGTATGGATCCCCAGAAGAACTTCAAAGGGGCAGAGTGAATCCGGCTGGGTTGCCTCATGTTCCGGGGGGCACGTCACAGGAAGCCGGCCGGCAGAGATTCAATTTATTCAGTATGGGGGGGGGGGGGGGGATTGCCTGACCAGCCCGCAAAGCCCTGGGACACTGGAGCTGCAGAGATACAGCATGGGAATCGCTGTATTCAGAAGCAGCAGCTCATCATAATAAACTATCCATGCATCGTTTTCCCCACCACTCACCCGGTAATAATAATCATAATAATAAAACACAGCACATTACTTTATATGGGGGGTGGATTTGAATCCCCGCCCTCTGCCCCCCCAGGGTTGTGGTTTCAAATCTTTCCTCTGGGTGTCAGGCACCTTGCTGGATCTGCCCCAGATATGCGTGTTTCTCCCTCACGCTTTGTGGTTTCCTCACTCAGCCCAGGCAGCTCGCCCAAATGGTGCCCAACGCGTGTACATAAATGGGCTCTGCCATTCAGAGGGGCCCCTGAAGCTGCCAGGGAAAAGGATTCAGGCCCTCCCCTTCCCCGTGGCAAACTTGAAGTCATGACGATGTGTTTCTTTTTTAAGCTAAAGAAAGTTCCAGACCATTCAGATTTCTTGAAAAGTATAGACGTCATAAAACTCGGGGGGGGGGGGGGGGGGTGAAAGGGAACAGGAAGTGCATGCTTTGCTTGGGCATCACCATGGCAACATCGCTAGTCCTTTCGGCAGACTCTGGCTAGCGCTCCTAGACTTCATGTAACAATGACGGCTGAGCCCAGGATGAGGCAATATTTTCTGGCATTTCATTTGAGACCGCATTACGACATGGAGGGGCATGGTGGCTATGTGGGCGAATCGCGGCATCTGGGACACTCACACATCCTGTAGCCCCGATGAGTAGTAGGAGAGGCCGGGGCTGGGGGTGCCAGAGGCCGGAGGCAGCTGGCCCTTGGGGAACCGCGGCGGCACCGGTGGGCTGGGGGCAGGGCCTCCTTTGGCAGCCCGTGGCGGGACCGGGGGCGCGTTTAGGAAGCGGCATTCCTCCTTCACCTGTGCCAGACACGGGGAGAAGCTTTCAAACAACCGGGAAACAAGAAGAAGGAACTTGTGACGAGAGTAAGTGACAGGGACAGGGATTGTGTGATAGGAGGAGCGATAAAAGAAAGGTGAGCGGGAACATGTACATTTTGCACAGTGATCACGTATCCCACAATGCCCTGAGGCACAGCTATGTGTAAAGAGGGGCTTTTTTGTTGCCCTGGCTCGCAAAGAGCTGCACATGCCAAGGTGATTACCTGGATACAGGCTGCATTTATGGGGTGGGGAACCCACTGTGCAGGATTGTAACTGGCCCCCCTGTCAGCCAAGTGCACCCCCCCAACACACATAAGCAGAAATGCCAAACTGCAAGGGAAAAAAAAACACCTCTCCACATTCACATAATTTAATAACTCTTCGTTATTTAAAGTGTCACTTCGCGAAAAACACACTGGATAAGAATTCACGAGTTTCCTCCTCATACTTTGACCCAGGATAAAATCCACCAGGTCCTTCACATGCTTTAAAAATCACAATGACAGATTCATTGCGCCATATGGGGTTCTGTATCTCCGATAGGGATAAAAACACGACCAAGTCAAAGTCTCCCGTTTCTGTGAGACAGACGGAATAAAGGAGGATGGAAAGCAATGGCAGGTTAGCCTTTCTAGCCCACAGCCTGGCTATCCACACACACTTCACATAGTAACGTCATTCCTTCTGTTTACCCTCGGTCAGTCTGTGCCGCCAAAAGGTGCCAAATACACACTCGATTTTTAAGTCTGAGGGAAGCTCAGATACGTCCTGGCATATGTGCCCATAAACGCCATTGTCTCAGGAGCGAGGGGCTACGCATGGCATTCAGAGAGAGTTATTCACATCTGACTGTTCCCCTCGTTCCTCAAGTACTGCAAACAGCCCATCATCAAACACTCTAGGCAGCGTCTTATTTACATTCTGTGTCCATCTGCCCAGGGGCCGTTAACCATTGAACCGTGGGAACGAGGTGGCCTCAATCTCGGTCTTAATTACCGTGCTCGTCAATCTACCTGGAGACCGCTGACATGGTAACGAGGCCTTATTTAGTCTTAGGGTGCTTTTCCACTGCACCAGGTACCCTACTTTTGGTACTTCAAAAAAAGTACCAGTAGTACAGTACTTCGAGGTGTTGGCTTTCCACTGGCATAAAAACTGGCACTGGCGATGTATGACATCACAACGCGAGGTGGGGTTTGTTGTACTGAATTCCAAAAATGGCTGTAGTATATTACAGTACTGGATAATGTGTGATATTAATGCCAACACTGCATGTTAAGCACATCCAATTCTTAAATAACTAGTCAGCTAGTCTGAGATCAGATTTTTTTGTACCTTTAGACTGTATGGACATTAATATCGCAGGGGGGTTAGTTTTGACTAAAACATTTTTACTCCGCAAAACATTTTGCCAAAAATATTTTTACTCTAGGAAACAACTTTGCAAGAATTGTAATTTTAATGATTGTTCCTTTTGATGATTTCCTGGTATATGTTTAAATATCAGTTTAGTTTACCTCTGCTGCTTTCACATGACCATGGAATGTGCTCCCCCCAACCAATCATAATCATTTTCATTGCAGTTTAGATTACTCATACATGGGTTTTGGAAAAATTTATAAAGTCTTCTTGCTTTATTACTATCCCAATATTTATTACAACAAAATCACATTTCAATATATATATATAGCCCTAGTATGTTATAGTAAACCCCACAGGGGAAAACAAATTTCTTGTCGCACCATCCAGATCTTCTGTTTTTTTTCTGACCATATCTCATTTAAAACTTGGGTCTTTTCGTCTGTTCATTACTTATAACTTTTTTTTTTTTTTTTTACACTTTGTTTATTGATGTTTTCTGAGTCCGTAAATGCTTTCTAGACAACAAATGTATTAGGTTTCAGAGGCAGGCTAACTGCTTAACAGTTTGCAAGTCTCACCCTAAAGTATCAAAAAAACGCCAGCTGGTTTGGCACTTTAGGTACTGGAACCTTTGGTGTTGCTACTCGACCGGAAGTCAATGGAAAAGGGAAAGTACTGAAAGTGCAAGAGAAAAGCGGCTTTATTTAATGTGCTTGTGAATCTACCTGGAGACTGCTGACATAGTAATGGGGTGAGCTTACCACAAGGCCTTAGCCTTATTTACCGCCGACATGGTAACCGGGCAGCCTCAACACAAGACCTTACCCATATTTACCACGCTTGACAGTCTACCTGGAGACTGCTGACATGGTAACGGTGTAACCTCACTGCAAGGCCTTAGCCTTATTTACCGCTAACATGGTAACGGTGCGGCCTCGCCACAAGGCCTTAGCCTTATTTACCGCTAACATGGTAACGGTGTAACCTCACTGCAAGGCCTTAGCCTTATTTACCGCTAACATGGTAACGTTGCGGCCTCACCGCAAGGCCTTAGCCTTATTTACTGCTAATATGGTAACGGTGCGGCCTCGCCACAGGGCCTTAGCCTTATTTACTGCTAATATGGTAACGGTGCGGCCTCGCCACAAGGCCTTAGCCTTATTTACCGCTAATATGGTAACGTTGCGGCCTCGCCACAGGGCCTTAGCCTTATTTACTGCTAACATGGTAACGGTGCGGCCTCACCGCAAGGCCTTAGCCTTATTTACCGCTAACA
>JABFDZ020000043.1:17123109-17147094 GCA_019775955.2 Pollimyrus isidori
ACCCTAGAATTGAATGTCAAATTTAACTTTGACAAAGTGAATGAGAGCCTTATTTGAGAATAACTCGCCATGATTCCACCCCCACCTCCCCACCTTGATTTTATCCAGGGGACGGTGGCACAGCGGACACACACCCCCCACCCCCACTGCAACATCTAAATGGAAAACCATTGATAAATCCCGACTTACTGAACACGAGTATGAATCAGCTGTCTGACAGAAAAAGCCGATGTTGTTAACAAGCCCCACCCCCCCTCACCGAGCCGCTGATGAGGACCCATCCTGTCTGTCCATTCAAAGCCTGCCTTCAGAGACCTGTGATTAAGTACACTGGATCTCCATTATGCATTATTTATTTATTAGCCAGCCCGGAGCAGGCAGCACTTAAGGCCGTCCATTAACTGAACTTCCCCCAAAGCTGCAGTGACCTCAGGCGCTCAGAATAACGCAGAGATCCGCCTGCCCACCATCTGTCAATAATGGCCCCCGCCCCCAGCCCCCGGCGACCTGGCGCCGGGTCCCGCTCATGCTACCCCACCCCCGGTTCAACTCTGACCTCATCTCCTCCTGCTGTCACCTAAGCGACCTCGCGGCGGGAGTGTCCGGCCCGATCCGCGTCTTGCAGACGGCCAATCAGATTAGGTACGCATTCTCCTCTCCTGTCACCCCCCCCCCCGGTGTGCTAATCATCCTTTTAAAGAGCCTCACGCTAATTACTAACAACCTTTTAGAGAGTTTGGGTCAAGACTTGGGCTTGAGGTTCATATTGAGCAGCCAAACACAGACTCTTACATCATTGAGAAGAGGTGGAGAGATGACCTTCAAACGGCATCCTATGGCAGCGACCAGGAACCCTGCGCAGGTTAATCACGCGATCGCTGCTCATCACAGCGGCCAACAATCAGCTGAGCTCATTGTAAAGGATCCAGAGGCAAAACACAAACAACTCTTAACTTAGTAATGAGTTAATTACACTTTATATTTTCATTAATTTAATATGTTTTCTGGGAAGGGATGCTACTGGAGATTTTGGGCCCCCCACCTCCGACCAATCATCTTCACAATTTTAAAGGCCCCTGTCACTCAATGCCCCCCCCCCCCTTACTGACTTAGATAAAATCTTACTCGCATATGGGTTTGTGGGGGGGGGGGGGTGCCTTATATCAGTCGAGAGCTGCCTGCATTTGGGGAGAACAAAACACGTCCAGTTTAGCAGACGTAGACGAGCAGAGAGATTCCCACCTGGATACTGCAGAGGGATGTCGATCTTGGGCCCGATGACGTAGTGACCCTCCTCCAGGCTGTGTGCCGTCACCGTGGTCCACTGCCTGCAAGAGTGAAGCAGCAGCACGTCCTGCTCACTCAGGCCCTCTACGTGATCCCCTACGGAGACGGACAGCTGTCACTCAGAGAGCCAGAGCCACGCGGCAATCCAGGCGTGTCAAGGTCAGCGAGGGATGCCCCCCACTGGAATCTCACATCACACTGAGGTGTTTTCATAAACGACACTGGCAAACTCCTGTCTGCAATCCCACAGGAACAACTTAAATTCGTAACTGCATCACCTGCACGTAACAAAAGCAGGAACTGGCATACTGTGGTTTTTTTTAATTATTATTATCCTTCCACTGAAAGCTGTTTACATGTACATTTGTAAACAAATGTACAATCAAACCCTTGGCAGAGCCCTATTCGAAAGCTGCACTATGTACACCATATATGTTACTTTATTATGTACCATGTCGTGTGTCTAACTTGTTCTCCGTAGAGCCACGTATCAAGTCTTGGACAAACTATTTAATTTCACCGTCTGCCTGCATCTATTAAAATGGCAATATGTTTGACTTGACTTCAAATGGGAATTACACACCTCTGAGATTTGAACCTTTATCTGTTTCCTATCTGTCAGCATGAGGCCCGTTTCAGCGTCCTCAAAGCAGAAGCTGACAGACCTTCACATCCAGAGGAGATGGGAATTATATTCCCATGCCTTCCCCAGGGGGTGGGGGTCCTCATGGTCTCAGACGCCCATCTCCCTTCCTAGTGTCATGGTACTGCGGAGTAATGAATGAATGTCACTTTTCTTGTGGGCAGTGGTGTCTTAATGATTAGGGAACCGCACTTGTAATCTAAAGATTGCTGGTTCGAATCCCGAACTATCAAGGCACCACTGAGGTACCCTGAGCTAGGTATCACACCCAAGCACTGGGTGCTGAATTAGCTGCCCGCTGCTATGTCACAATACCACATATGGGTTAAATACAGAGGACATATTTTGTTGTTGTGTGCCGTGGTGTGTCAACAATGACCACCGATTACTTAATTCTAAATCGCAATCCCACAGCTCAGCGTGAAGACGGTGGCCCAAAGACGAGACTAGCAAACCCAACTAGCAAAACAAGTCCAGAGGTTTGTCATTGATTACTGACCCACTGACAATGCATCTTCTCTGCCACGTATGATTTAGAAGTTACAAAGGCTTGATTTCTGCCACATGAGGAATATTCCAGAAGCAGGGTTGTCGGCTGGCTGGCGTGAGATTTTCAATGCGAGACGGGTCTGCACACACATGCACATGCATTTACATGTATGTCACAGATTTTATTAGCTTGTAAATAGCGTGTAGGTTTTGCAAACTGCCCCAACGCTTTTGATGTAGCTAGTTTTAGGTTTATAATGGAATAAAATAGATTTGCCGTAAGATTTCTTGTATGAGTCTGAAAGCATGAGTGTCACGCCAGATGCATGAGGGTTGGCAACCCTGAAGAGGTGAGGTGTTTCTAGTACACAGTCACAGAGCTAGGTAGGGTTAGGTAGGAGCTGGGGCAGAGCGGAGGAGCGTCATGCGTGCACATGCACACGCACACACAGACACACACACACACACACACGCCCAGGGACACCCACCCCAACGTAAGAATTTTTACTAATAGCTGACTATTCAGTAAAAAATGCAGTGCAACATGTAAATGTTTACTACCCAGAAGTCTAGTGTTCAGCATTTGTATTCAATCTTTGTCTAAATTACTCACTGGGGGGGCAGTACAATATCCACCCCACCCCCCCACCAATCACCCACACACACAGCACTCTGACTTTTAACAGAGAGTCCAAGCAAGTACTACTTAGTTTAGTCCTTTATTTTCTCACTGATGGGTACATGATACATAAAAAGTTTAATTTTACTCATTTTAGCCGAGTAACTCAAAAATAAAACACAGAAATAAAATCAATTAAATGAAATGCTGAATAAATGAAAGCAATAGTGGGTGACACTTTTAGGATGAGTGACAATGACACACCGTTTGGCTCTTAGAAGTGAAACGGTCATGACTACCGTCTTCACGTACTGTTGGATATAACATCCACTGTTAATAGGGGCTTGTGCGTGAATTGTGCGATGGGTAGCACCCTGCTCGCACACCTTCAGGGGTGGGGGGGGTCACAATAACACCCCCACTTGTGTGCGCGGGGTTCGCATGTTCTCCGAGTTTCTGCGTGGGTTTTCGCCAAAATATGCTGTTCATCTGAATTTCTCTTAGCGTGTGCCCTGCGATGGACTGGCATCCTGCCCAGGTGTGCCCTGTGATGGAATGGCATCCTGCCAGGGTGTGCCCTCGGACTCGTGGAACACGGTCCAGGCTCACCGTCCAGGGGCACTGTAAAGGGGGGGTAAACGATGACGATTCTCGGGGCCCATGACTGAGAGGGGGTCCAGAGAAGCCCCCAATAAAAAGTCTCAGCTGTGTTGGGGGCCCTGTCAAGATTCTTTTCGTGGGGGCAAAAATCCTTAGCAGCGCCCCTGTCACCCTGACTGGCAGTTGGAGGATGGATGGATGGATGGATGGATGGATGGATGTTTAGATCCTTATGCTACAGTTTCCAAAAAAATACCACCCATGAAAGCCAGCCTGACGATTTGTCTGGTTTTGAGCAGAAGGCAGGTGGGGCACCGGTACGCTGAGGCGCCAGGGGCAGGCGGCAAACCCAAGAAACGCCCGTTTGCCGGCCGACCGGCACCATCTGGGGTGGCCGTCAGATGGAAGCCCATGGGGCACGGCGTGTGGCCGAGCTACGCGGAACGGCGCTGGTCGGATGGGAAGGGTGTTTATGGCGAGCTCCCGTCGGGCAGCCAATCAGAGTGAGCGGATGCGGGGGGCCCGAGGAGCAGCTTCCCGCAGCTGGTCGCGCGATTATGTCAGCACCACCGCCGAGGAGTCGAGCGGAGAACGGAAACACAAACCGCAGAGGGGAGAGGATGTGTAACACAGACAGACAGACACACACACACACACACACACACACACACGCACGCACAGGAGCAAAAAGACGGACACAGAGACACACAAAGAAACACAGAGACACAGTGAGACAGCTATGAATTATATCCATTTTAATGAGCTCTGTGCCTGCACAGAAGAGGAGTACACCCTGAAACAAGGAAGGACACGAGTTAAGCAGCGGCTTAGATGAAGTCAGAGAATCCTAACCCCCCCCCCCCGCCTCTCTGGGGATGAATCTCCCCTCAGACACGATGTGATTCGCACTGCACTGAGCAACAGATAAGATAAGACTGCATCAATTTATGTGTTTATTGAATTACTTATGTGTCACTCTTCAGACATAAATTCAGTTCTTATGGAAAGTTCTGGAATTAAGGTCCCAGTCAGCTGCCCTGGTTCTCATTACCATGCAGTCCACATGTGTCAGACGTGCGACAGAACACACCCGTGGCGTTTGGGCGCCCCGCGCTCCCGCAGGGCATGCCTGGAACATGCTTCAGTGCTGCGTGTGGGTGTGGAGCACGGCATGCGGGCCAGCAGGCCAGAGCCGCCCCCGCGCTCTACAGCCCGTGGGCCGTGCCGCGTTCCGGCCAGTGTGCTGGCGGGGAGGGGATGGGCCCAGGGTGGGAGGGGGGGACGGGTGGCTGCAACTTACTCTATAAAAAAAGAACGAGTTCAGGGAGGCGTAAAGATAAATTTCCCCACGGGGATCAATAAAGTTTTGATTATCAAAAGGGCTGAGAGCTGGGGGCTGAGGTGCCGGGGCGCCGGGGGGCAGAATGGAGGGTCTTCCCCCTTTGTCATGCCAGACCGCTGTGAAAGCAGCATCTCACGTGGGGGCTGTGGGGGCAGTGAGATTGTTTGGGGTTGGGGGGCCCGGATGGGCGCCTTGGATTGTGTGATGCTACCATAAGGCGACTCTGCTCAGCCCCAGTAATTACACAGCTTTCATGTACATGCCTCACACCCCCAAGCTGATCCGCCTGCCCCTCCTGATCCACATGGCAACCCCTAATACTGCCCTGCGCATGGCATAATTACTCAGAGAGGCAGCCGTTTTACACGCAGCCCCTGTATGTGAGGAGACAGCAGAGAGATAATGCCAGTCACAGCCTTAGTAAAGACACACCGAGGGGCTTCTATTTTACACAGGGGGAGGGGACTGTGGCTCAGTGGCTGCGATTAGAAGGTCACTGGTTCAAGTCCCAGGGTGGGCAGGGTGGGATTTCACTGGTTTCGTTGTTGGGCAACGGTCTTTGCAAGGTCCTTAACCCCCAATCACTCCAGGAACTGACTGACCCTGCCGTCCAAAAATGTACGATGCTTAGGATAAAAGTGTCGGCTAAATAAATAAAACTGTAAAAATTCCCAGACAGAGACTCAGCCGACCGGATAATCAGAGGCCTGTCAGCAAAGGCAGCCTCACCTGTGGTGCCTCTGGGGGAAGATGGTCCCTGCTCCATACTTAAGGTGCATGAACATGACAGGGATTCAGCCCTTTGCAGCTCACTGGTGGCTGCTCTGCCTAAAGCCGTGTTTTAAAGAGGAACAAATGTCTCAGATGAAGCGCAAGGCTGGACGATTTAATGCTGCAAAAATACTTAAAAGAAACTCTGAAAGCAGGCTGGCCCAAGCATCAAAAAAAGCACTTAATGACTTTGGCCTGGGGCTGGTACCAGCCTGTGTCTGTCACAGAGCTCACCTGGGCCAGGTAAGGGAAACAAACACACACACATTCCTATCATTGTGGGGACTCTCCATTCATCAACATGGGCACAACCCGAATCCTGACTATGATAACCCCTACCCAGCCCTAAACTTAACTATAGGTAGTTAAATAAAACACAAGACTTTTGGATATTTTAGTTTTTCAATTGCATTATTGGATTTTAATAAAATTTTGGTTTATTTTGTGGGGACCTGAAAAAACCTGCTTTTTGACATGATTTAATTCTAAAATACAAACCCAGGTACCCACACACACACACACACACACACACACACACACACACACACACACACACACACACACACACACATACACCATCAGTAAGTGCCCCAATTTGGCAACAGGAAACTCCATGAGGTTGGAGGATTTTATAACCATTATAAAAATAGTAAGAACTGCTTTCAACAGACAAAATGTGATTGAATAAACACTTATTTTTAATCATGTTCATAAGATTTCCATCCGTCCATTTTCTGTAACTACTTATCCTACTCAGGGTCCTGGTGGTTATGGGTGTATGACAGGGACCAACCGAGGATGGGGCAACGTCCCCATTCTCGCACTGGCACGCCAGTCTCTCGCACTGGCACGCCAGTCTCTCGCACTCGAACGCCAGTCTCTCGCACTCGAACGCCAGTCTCTCGCACTCGAACGCCAGTCTCTCGCACTCGTACACCTGCGGGCAGTTTGGTAATGGCAATTAACCTCAGCATGTCACTGGACTGCAGGGGGACACTGGAGTACCTGGAGGAAACCCCATGATGACACGGGGAGAGCATGCAAACCCCACACACATGGAACCGGGACAGAGACTCACACCCCTGATCCCAGAGGTACAAGGCAAGAGGGCTAACCACCATGCCACCCACTAACAAGAGGTTTTTATTTCCAAAAGTATTAAGTACATCCTTAATGGTTACCTGGCATCAAATTCATAACCACATGTGACACCTGATCAAGCTGAACTTTGGGTACGGTTATCATCATTTATGATTATACAGTACAATGTTCTGAATATGTATGGGATATATTATAAAATCCACTGTTTCCCATATTCCTGGTGACCCTGCAATGGACAGGCAGACTGATGAATGTTTCCTGTGGTTTTTGGAAAGGGTGTCATTCCTTGAAAATGATTGAGTGGTGTAGTCAAGTGCCTAATGATTCAGGCTTTGTAATAAATAGACAGCAGGGGGCATGGTGGTTAAAACGTTAAGTTGTAAAGTGACAGTTCCTGAGCCTGTAGGAACATTACCTGCACTTACATGTATTGTTCAGATATCCTGTCTAGTCACATCAGCATCTTCAGACTACCCATGTTTTTAATGAACTTTAAGCACCAGTGACTGATAGTCATTCCCGGCATGCGCACTGTTTGGTCCTATCTGTTAGCACCCAAGCAAAAGAATCTGGAATGGTTGCCATCTTTGGTGAGCTCTGAGGTAGCCCTCTGTCCAAATACTTACTGACCTACTTAGGAACCTCTTACAATCTCTCAAAAAATATTTTTTAACTTTCATAAACCTTTCTTCCATTCCATTATACCACAAACACACCCATTTAAGTTCCTTATCTGATATTTTAATCCAAAAGGAACTAAAATTAATAAGGCTAGCTATACCAGAAGGGTGGAAGAGTGGTGCAGTGGTTAGTGCTGCTGCCTTACAGCAAGAAGGTCCTGGGTTTGGTTGCGGGTCCTTTCTGTGTGGAATTCACACGCTCTCCCCGTGTTTGTGTGTGTTCCCACCAGGGGCTCTGGTTTCCTCCCACAGTATAAAAGTGTACAGGGCAGTTTGATTGGTGAGTCTGAAGTGTGTGTGTGTGTGTGTGTGTGTGTGTGTGTGTGTGTGTGTGTGTGTGTGTGTCTGCCCAGGGTTGGTTCCTACCTATGCCCCTTGTTCTTGGGAGAGGTTCCAGTTCCCCCCTGGTGATGGATGGATATACCAGAAAGCCAAAACCACCACAGCAAATACTGCTAATATTGAATTAAACACGATTTCATTTTCAATATAATTTTTAGCATCCCATCTGTTGTTAATAACAATATTAGGAATCCATGATTTTGTTTAATTATAAAACTGTATCATGTTTTATGTTCATCAGTTTATAGTTTATACAATGCAACACTACACCATCTTTTAAATATTTTTCGCCAAACAGCCACAAGGAAAGCAAAATGAAATGTGGTTAACTAGCTTAAGGGAGAATGTAATTAAGATTTAGTCAAACGTTGGAAGTCTGTGTGCATAGAGCATGTGACTCTGCAGACCACTTTGCTCTGGATGATGATTAGAACACGTAGTAGACACTTTTGAGCCAAAGCGACACGTTTGAGAAAGCGGGGTCAGATGGTACCTGGAGTACTGCTGTTATGGGTCTTACTCATGGGTCCAGCAGTGACATCACTCTGCTAATCCTGGGCTCCAAACCAGCAACATTCCGATTACAAACAGAACTTCCTAAACCGCTAAGCCCCACACCACTCCACACATCTACATTGGTAGCGGACACTTTTATCCAGAGCAACTTCCATTTTCCAATTTCAGGGACAGCCCCCCCGGAGCGCGTTGGGGTTAAGGGTCTTGCTCAGGGACCCAATGATGGGAGTGCCAGAGGTGGGACTCAAACCTGTGATGTTTTGGTCCTAACTACCAGACTACCATCACCAAACAAACAGTCAAACTAACAGACAGACACACACTCACAGTCACAATAATACACACACACACACACACACACACACACAAACAAACAAACAAACAGACAGGCAGACACACACCCAGTCACACTAACAGACAGACAGACAGACAGAGACAGAGACAGACACAGACACACACACACACACACACACACACACACACACACACACACACACACACACACACACAGGTAGGTTACACAGCAGTTCCTACCATAATTTTTTCACCCCACTTAGCCGCCTGGATCCGGACAACTTTCTGCTTGGCCTAATGATCCTTATTTGCGCACAAATTAAGCAAATACAGACTTTGGTGTTTTACGGTGATCAGTGCGTCTAAGTATACCGGGCGCCGCTGCACCGAGCGCGTTTATTTCATGTGACCGGCCATTATTTTGTCTCCCAAACTTAGACGAGTCCTCCCCCACACTTCTTAGTATTCAAGACACTCGGTTGCTGATTACAAAATTAGCATGTGAATGGCTGCGGATCACTTTAGGAATACAACAGATACTTTGTCACCTTTATTTGCCAAGTCCGAAATAAGAGTTTTGTCAGGCAGAAAAGCCAAAGCAGCTGATGGTTAGTATGAAGGATATGTTCAAGTTAGCTACTTCACCTTCATTGTCAGATTAACACAGAAAGCAAAAGCTCGCAGTTTCCTACAAATGAATCTTACACACGGCGCTTGCCATCCGTTATAGCTGATTAATATATTTAGATTAGATCAGATAAACTTTATTGATCCCAGGAGGAAATTCTTGTGCATACAACAGCAAAGGTACGCAGAGCACACACATTTAGTGCAAAACAAATTGCAAAGACGATGCATAGACAAAGTGCAAACAAGTAAACGTAGCGCGCACTGATTGATGCACAGAGTACCCAAATGTAATCCGAAAAACAAAATGAGTAAGAGTTTTAGCATTAAAATAGGTAGAAATTTAAGCATGTTTTTTTTCTGCGGGTGTGGGTACCATGGATCACCGTGTACTTTTCATGTGACTTGCCGTTGGGGCAGACCTTGCAGATCTTTTTGCCATAATAAGTAAACACGCTCATCGGAAAAGTTAACTTGCAGATTTAATGCTTACCTTGGCTCAGTCGCACCAGTGTAGGCAGTCTGAATTTGCCGACCACCACATCCAGAGGCAAGGACACCGAGCTCCAGGAGATCTCGGAAATGCTCGCCGAAAACTTGTCCATCTTCCAGCATCATAAACGCTACGGACGCCCGACGGACAGCACCATGGCGGGGAGTCGCTGCTTTTCTGCAGTTCTGCCTCCAGGTTTCGCCATGTTGAGAGGTGGATGGGATCCCTCGCCCCCAGGGATGTGTCAGTAGCAGCACCTCCTCCCAGAAGCTGTCAGCATGGCATGCAGCACCACCCTGATCCACAGACGGCAAATCAGCATCCCGGCCGCGATGGGCTCCGGGGACTCAGCCTGGGAGCTCTTCAATTCTCTAATTTGTTAAAATGGCTGCTTGTACGTTGAGACCCAGTCAGCCTGCTGAAGTTTACAAGTCGTTATGTCAAGCGTTGGTGATGCTCACATCTGCCGAGCCAGATGAAGGACTTCAAAGCTGAAACATGCCATTGTATGGTTTTAGTATCTCTATTTCGTTCTCTGTTTCTTTCATGGATTTGTATATCCTGTTTATAACCCAAAGTTTTCGTGATACATCTTTAAAAATCAATTCCTTTATTTCACGTTATTTACCCACTTGACTGGGTCTTATCTTGCTTCAAACGTAGTCTCGGGCATGGATGAAGATGTATTTGTACTGCCACGAGGAAGTACGGCAAGGCGATGATAAGCATGTGTATGTGTTAGTGTGAAGCATCAGGCAGGTGTTTTCCTAAAGACTTCTGCACAGCCTGTCCAGGACAATGTATGGATATGGTCCATATCCAGTACATGGTCGTGTAGTACCCGGCCTTCAAGCGCCGACCATGACGTGACTCTAAATTAGGTAAATTAATTCAGTCCCACTCGCAGGTACTGGGCTCGTTCCCAGAGCATGCTTTATAAAATGTATGTTCCTTCATACCTAATGGTACAGGTCTGATTAACAAAGGACAATAATATTTGGCAAATAATTTTTAATTACGCGCTGGGCATGGCTGGATTACTATTATTATTGTAACTGAAAAACAATGTTAATGTATGAGTGGTGCCTAAATTAATATTCACCAGATAAATACCCTTTTGCTTTATAGCTGAGGTCAGCTGGGAGCCAGCCACACCCATGTAAAACGGCAACAAAGCTTCTAATACTGTAGATATGCATCAGAGACCGTTTTGTGTTTGTGAATGAACCACTCTAATGGGGCAGGCTGATCTGGCGCTCTTCAGATTAGCAGGCCAGCAAGGAGCCGCTTCAGACTGTCCTTCTAAAACACAGCACTGGGCTAACAAAAGGTTACAAGAACCCATAATCACCGGCATTTATGTGCAGAATACAAACACAGATGTTACCAGTGGTGCTTTGTGAAACAAGTTCATTCTAGCCAAGTGTTGGTTCAGCCAAGATTCATACTTCTGTGAAATGAAAATACACTTTTTTAAAGATACTTTACTGATCCCTGTGTTGAAATTCTTTACACCTGCACCGGCTGGCTGTCTGTAGGTGAGAGAAAGCTGGCCACCAAGGGTGACCACCCATAGCAGCACCCAGGGAGCTGGGGGTTAAGGGCTTTGCTCAAGGAGCCTCAGAGGCCACAGTCGGGTTCAATCCAGCAACCGTCCAATCATAAGCACGGAGGCTTATGCTGCCCCCTGTTGCCCCACACTGACAAAGTGAACAGATTAACTGATCTGATCATCAGTCGAGATGATCCCTCTCGACCTTCAAGAAAAGCCATCTGATCCAGGAACACCTAAGGGAGCTCATCCAACCACTGGCCTCTTATCCGAGTCCCCAGCTGATCTCTTGCATATCCAAAACGCACGTTTTGCACATTTCTCACCATTTTGCTCCTGTACTGTACAGCTCTTGCTCCAGTGCAGACCTGCACTTTTCCCGGCTCACTCACTGGAGGCTCAGGATAGCTTCACAGATGCCAAGGTGGCCCCTTGTAAATGTAACAAACAGCCATACTGCCTGCACGCCAGGTTTCTTGCGTTTTGATATAGTATGCAGGTAGATGACAGATTTTAATTCTAAATTTAAGGATTTATACTTGGTTACAGAATATTTCATATCAGATAGTAACCCTTCACATGTCATTCATACAGACATGCTCATTATCTAAACAGTCAAAGTTCCTCACCAAATAATTAGAGGAGTTGATCATCATCATTAGTCCCAAGTCCTGGTTATAACCATATTAGTTAACATCTTGGATATTTAGCATCCTCTGCTGGACATAGCGAGAATAACACCTGGAGATCAGAAGTCAGCCAGCAGGGGGCGAGCATCATTCTGCACATACCATGCAGCCCTCACATATACTTATACTGCTGCACATAAATGTGCCTATTACCTGTTCATATGAATAGCTTCAGCTTCTTCCATGAGGGCATCTAAGCCCAAACATTGCACCCCAACCCCATCCAGACCAGTGCTGTTACTGTACAAAGTGAGTTTTTATTGAAGTCAGAAATATGGAAGCAATGTTAACACCACATGTCAATGTCAAATTCACTCTTCTGGTATTTTAGTAAAATACAGCAAAAAATGAGCAGGATACTAAGAACATGAAACAAAATGGTTAAAGGGGACAGATCAATCTAAAAGAGCATTAGGAAATTTGCGGCGTTTTAATTGATTAATTCAGTTAAAAGTTGTACGACATGGAAGTCGGTTGCCGGTCTTGAGAAAATTTGGACAGAACAGAGCTGCCATGTTGATCCCACCTTCTTTTTCAGACATGTCAATCATTTCTCCTATCTTCATTGTGCATACAGTTACTACAAAAGCAAAATGTCCCTTTAACCATCCATTTTCCCTACCCTGTACTGGATAAGCGGCTAAGATCACTATCGCGTTATCAGCTTTCCATACGTTTATGGAACAGATTCATAAGTGTTGTGGGATCAGTTACCCATCCATAAAATTCCTGTACTTGCACAATTCTCTGTACTCACCCGGTAAAAGTTTCCCCTAATAATTTGACCCACATGGAGGAGCCTAACAAACGAAAGCAAACTTAGCATTCATCAGACATTTAAACAGACTCTTTAAGGCTTTGTCAAGGTTTCAGTAACAAATAAATAAAACATTTAAGGTCTGAAATGAAACCTGAATAACGGGCAGGTGAGTAGTCCCCTAGATTTGAACCCAACAGCAACACTAAGACAAATACTGTTTTTTTTTTTATTATTATTTATTATTTACTCATCTCAGAAATAAAAAAACTCACAAACCGACCAGCAAACTCCTGCCGGTTGCTCCTCCCTCAGCAGACACTGTCACGTGACACTCGTATGCCCAGGGAAGGCAGGATAGAGACCAGAGCTGCGTGCCATGTAAGGAACGGGAATCCCACACTAAAGAAAACCTGTTACAGAGCCAAAGTTGCTCTGCAGTGCTCACAAAGGCCAAGATCACTTCAGCCCTTTCATTAGGCAACTGGCCCAAAATGCAATGCTTAAATTACACAGATGAGTGAGTAGTTCCAATTTCCCAGCTTGGGCATAAAGCCCTTTTAGGGATTTAACAGGCATAAATTCAACTAGCACCCAGCACAGAACCAAACGCAAAGAGTCCTACTACAATTTTCTCTCAACACTGTAAGATGTCTGTTGGTTCTGCATAGCTTCCTTATCTGCATTACCCATCAGACTTAAAGAAACTCCTAAAATGGCATGGAAATCCATATCTGTAAGAGAACATTTTGAACAGCTCTGGGCATCATATTTGGTTTCCACTTGGGTCTAAGACTTTAATACTATTGAGTCACACTTCAACCAATGTGAAATAAAACACTTCCATGCAAAATACCCTCAAGAACAAAAAAAGGAGAAAAAAAAACGCTAAAATTGTAAGAAATTTAGCCACTGGTTAAAAAGAAGGGTGGGAAGCAGTCTGTACAGACCCAGTAAAAGAAATTCAAACATCCCTTCCTTTCAACGTTCCCACATTGACAGGTCCATGGAGGAGAAAGCAACAGTTATGAAACTAACCATAGGCGTGTGATGCAAGAGGCTCCCTCTACAGGTAACTTGCTCTACTCCATTTAAGGCACAGGACAAAATACATCCCACCCAAAGGTCAAGCAAGATCTACAGACAATCTTCTCATCGCTTCCTCGCCTGTGTGTGTAAGTTTATGACCAAGTAGTTAACACGTATAAACAAAAACCCACTATCGTACAAAATTAAATTCTACGTTTGTTTTCTTGTTTTATCCTGACCGCTTCTTGCAGATTTAACAGGCCTTGAGGTTCAGACTAATATAAAAATAATGAGAACGATAATGTAGTGGTGACTTGAAACCTTTAAAATAAATGACAAACTGGACATGATTTCTTTTTATACATTGTTGAAATAAAAGTTATATTGTCAGCAATAAGCAGTCATGAACAGAAGAGAAGGGTGGTCTAAAAGGTCAGAGGGAGAAATGCCAAGGTGTTAGATTTAGACAGATGCAGTGGTTCAAGAGTGTGTGGGAGGGAAGGAGAGGACATTCAACTGCAGCATCTGCTCTTCCATCCTGTGACCCCACTCCCACTGCTGATATCTACGTTTTCACTGTTGGGCTCTTTGACAGGCGTCTACAAGAAAACAGGAGGGGGAATAGTTAAACAAAAAACAAACAGAGCAATGAATCGAACTGGCAAAAGTACAATTCGGCAAAAGTGCTCATGTAAAACCTTAGAAAATTCCGGGTACTTTTCTGTGAACTGACACACAACAGCATCTATCAGACAACGAAAGACCAAAGCTCCTATATAAGCCTTGAGTTTCACATGGGCAGCCCGTCTATTAATCCGTGACCCGTAGGAGTTGTGTATGTGTGTATTAAGACCCACCTTTCTAAGTATGTCTTCCGCTAACGTGAGGAATGCCTTCTCGATGTTGATGTTAGCCTTGGCGCTTGTTTCAAAAAACCTAATGCCATGTTCTGTTGCAATCTGAAAGAGATGAGCAAGAGAGACTAAGTCATAGGCCCTCCAGCATCAGCATCGTACTACAGGTTCCCCATTAACATTTCATTTAAGTTTTGACATCAGTTCCATTTAGACTTTAGACCCACTGAAGTGCAGCCTATATGCTCATCCAATCAGAGTGGTGGTGATATACACTACAGCCAATGAGAAAGCTACACAAAGTAATGGAATTCAGACTCACCAATCAGTGGAAAGACAGGGAATAAAATATAGATTTTATAGAAATATAGAATTCCAAGATTAATTGGATGTTACATGCAAAGTCAAACTACAGTGGCTCAGTAAAATTAAAAAAAATTGTTTAACATTCATTTATTACACTTTTTGAAACTGATGACACCAGAATGATATACATTCCACAGCACCAAAACCAAGGTACCAGGGGAAATAAAGCCAGAAGGTTGTTCTATATAGGCATATCTAGGGCAGGGGAGTGAATGGACCAGTGTGTGCGTGCTTAATGGTCAGAATCCAGCCCAGTTCCTAGCAGCACTAAAGGCCACCCATCAGAAGCATCTGGCAGCGAGCAGGACTGACCTGCTCTCCCTTCGTCTTGGCCACCACCCGCTTGTCCTCCATGTCACACTTGTTGCCTAGCAGCATCCTCTCCACGTCTTCATTTGCATGCTGGAGAAGGTTAACCCTTTAGGTATGACATACTTGAGGAAACATGCACGTCTAAACCACGTCCCTCTCCCTGCCCTGCATAATGGCAGGGCGCGGGCGCGCACACACACATCCTACCTCATCAATGTTCCGGAGCCACTTGCTGATGTTCTCAAAGCTCTTGGCGTTGGTGATGTCGTACACGAGCATGATTCCCATGGCACCCCGGTAGTAGGATGTGGTGATGGTGTGGAACCGCTCCTGTCCTGCAGTATCCCTGTAGCATGGGGGTTTGAGAGAGAAACAAACACTCCAATGCTCATACATGGGTGCAGGGTACAATGGAAATGCTTATGGTTATGTATACACACCATGTTTGCTTACTATTCAAACTACACTTTCAGTGAATTACCATCATCCTGAGTGTTAGCCATGATGCCCCCCCCCGTATCCAAACACTGGATACTCACCAAATCTGCAGTTTGATCTTCTTTCCTTGTAGCTCAACAGTTTTTATCTTGAAATCAATTCCTATAAAAGAAAACCAAGACAATAATAAAGGATCTGAAACAATATGCTGATCAGAAGCATGAGACACATGGGGGCTCATGGCTTTAAATTTTTTTTAAATTTATTTATTTATTTTTTTTAAATCAACCTCTCCATGTACGTTGTCAGATTCAACACTGGGAGGCGCTCATCCCCTCCATCAGCAGCCCCATTCAGTTTTAAAAGCCCCCCCTTTTTTTGTTTAAACAAAGGATGGCTTATATAGACACATATGGGGAACATTTCTTAAATAAGAAAAAAAAACACGAAAAGCATAAGCAGAAACGCAAGCGTATATTCACTTCAAATGGTCTTTACGCTGCCTGACATACTGATGCAACAATAAAACCAGTACAAATCTGAACAAAACCCAGAAAGGTCTGTGGTCAATAACACTAAAGGCAGTCTGTGGATTAGATGGGTAGGCTGCTGTTCTACAGCTCAGAAGGTCACCGGTTCAAATCCCATGGTCAGAAGAGTGATTTCACCATTCAGCCCATGAGCAAGGCCCCCGCCACCACAATTATCTTTTGTATAAAGGAGAGGTAAGGAACATGCACCTATTACAGTGCGTTGCTGCAGCCACCACAGGAGAACCTGACTGTAGCCAAATGGCGGGTGACACCCCAGCACCACACTTGTCTGAATGGACCAGTGTGAGTTTTTTACCCCCCAGTGGCTAGAGTGCCAATTCTGCCAACAACCCATAAGTCTTTCCCTTTAAGTTGGAGGACCTCCTGGATGTAGATTAATATCATAGCCACTTCTGATTGGTAGCAGGAAGTCATATCCTCAGAGCCACCACTCTGCCCTGATAAAAGAATCTGCCAAAAAAAAATAAATGAAAACATGTTTAAATCAGAACTGCGTCTTAAATTAGATTTTCAATATTAAATGTGATTTTCATATTTGAGTGGGAAGGTAATGGCAAAGTGCCCAAAAAAATCACTGTACAGTGTAGTAAGCCAGTTTACTCAACAACCAAACTACTGAGATATTTCTGAATATCCTAACACAAGAAACCTTTCTGAAAATCAAATACATTAAACCCTGAAACATCCAAGAGTTGACATCACACTAACCAGTTCAAATTCTTTACTTATCTTATGCCGTTAACAGAAAACTCGCTGGCTGCAGTGAATGACCAGATCTTCGATTCTCAGTGGAGCTTAGCTTTCAAACAGGGACTGATTGTTAGGCCTGAATGGAGCCAGTTTGATAAACGAAGGACTTCTGGAACATTACCGACCATGGGAATGGGCCTCCTACCCAGATACAGGATTTGACCAAGTTAGACCTGCACGTTACACACAACGAATGAAAAGATTGATGTGTATCAATACAAGATGCATCACAGAACAAAGGTTTGTCCAGGAATAACAGAAGGTAATTAATCAAATTCTGTTATTAAAACCGTTATCAAAAATAATATTTACTAAAGAGGATTTGACTGGCAAAACATGCCTGAAAAAAGTGGCATATAAACGAAAATGTAAATACGCCACACAAATAACACTGAAGTCAGACCCCCAGAACAGACACTACATTCCACATTATGGAACCGTCCGGCCGCAATAACATGACAGAAGGAGCAAGCCCACTGAAGCTTGAAGCATGGAAACTAGCCTGCTCAATAGCTAGCAGGCTTTGTGTACGAAACGCCACGTGTGATTCATTTCATTTATTTAGGACACGGCCTAATGATCTGATCTACAACAACAAAACGCAGCATTTCCGAGTATCCCCAAACAGGACACTACTTCGAGGCAACGGGTAGAAGAAAATTACTTCATAGATCGGAGTATGAACTGTGAGTTCAGCACTTAAACATGACATGTGAAATCCCATGTCTCACAGTGTAACCAGCTGTGGCTTAGGTGGGGCTTCTTGGAGACAATGGATAGATTCGTTTGCCAAGACCTGAGTCATTATCTTTTGCTGTAACTTGCCATGAGAGCGGATATATTTTATGCCACACCCAAGCAGGCTGAAAATGGGCCCAGTTTGTCTTACTAGAATATTTCTTTGACATTACAGAAAAATGTTATGGACCCTGCAGACAATGGTGAGACGAATAAAACAAAGAGTGACTTGAGAAAGAAGACTCATCTTTGCAGGGAATAAAGCCTGCTTAGAAAAGAAGCCAAGGTGTGTAATAGATTAGTCGGTTGGTTCTTTTTGGTGCATAACAGCTGTCAATAACACTTCACGAGAACCTGCCCAGCATTCAGAGTGACCTCATAAAGAGCCCACATAGGAATGGAAACTCATGTTGGCAGAAATGGCAGCGTGATCGGACATGCAGGAGGCGAGTAGAGAAACATTCCCAGCTCTTACATGCCTGTTACTTGGATGAATCAGAACTGCCTCGGCAAGACACCAGGCAGAGAAGCAAGGAAGCTTGGTGTCTTGCTCCAGTTCAGATAATCAATCTCCCAAAGAGAGGAATTGGGAAATGGACAGCATGTTTCCTCTTCACCTTCTCCTCTGACTACAGCAGTGGCCAATTAAACTAGTTTATATACAAAGGAAGAAGCTGCCTCTGGAAAAACATGACAGAACTATAAACTTTATTTTCTGTAGCATCAACCTCGATTTTTCATATTCGATTGTGTAACACCTCTATACGTGTCTGACCTTCGCTAAAGAGGGGGACAGCAACTGAAAGAACAAAAGATTTTTTTTCAATTGCTGAAAAGTGACTGAATATACTCAACTTCTTGAATGTCATATGGTCACATGCACAGTCAATTAAAACATTAACTCTTTTGAAGCTGCATTAAGAGATGTATTAAGACATCTTGACCACTTTAATGTCGAAATGGGGTGTTTTGATGCTAGCATGCGTAAGAAAAACACTGATCAGTTCACCTTAGCAACTTTGCATTTTGGTCAGATGTTATTACAGAGGAACTCCCAAAAAGGAGAGCCAAGCTCAAGACTGAGTATATCAGTACAAGTAGAAATAGAAAATCTTTTCAGACTTTCATATTCTTATAGCAAAAATGCAAATTTAAACCATCATAAATTTACAGCTTTATCAAAATGTGTGACATTAGCAAGATACTAGAAATAAAATATTAAAATGATCAAGAATAAAAAATGTATCATCGGCAAAAGATTGGATATTTACGGCGTTTCACGTGTATTTGGAACAGGTAGAACAGGCTGTGCACCTCATAACCACATGCAACTATGAGTCAGTGTGCATGAGATACATGACTGGACCGTACCAATACGAATTATGCTAAGTCAGTGCACAAATCCTAAAACTAGACAATAACCATCAGGAACTAAGAAATGCCTGAAGAGGCAAAATAACCAGATTGTTCCTCTCATTTCAGCAGTACAGAAAGCCCTTCTTAATATGGCCAAGACTGCCAGAGTCTGAACTTGCAGTAGCTGCTTTAACTGAAAACCTATAAGGATTAGACAATGCAAGCTACCCAGGTCTCACATTTCATAATACTCTTTATAGTGGTGACTATGGGCTGTGATATTGTTACATCTCCATCTAATCATGTCATCCATTCTGATTGCGTTTTCTGAAATCATCATATTTCTATAATTGAAGACAGCTGGAGAGAAGATTCTCTGTGCTAGCCCTGAAGTGCTAGGAAAAAAAAGCACGAGGTAGGCATTATCACTGTAGGTCATTTCCGATAAAATAGTCTTTCAACACTATTTATTAATGTTGACCTTTTCATATAAAAAAATTGTCCATATAAAAAAAAAAAAAAAGTTACTCCAAGTAGGAAATAATGTAAACATGAGATTGCTTAAGTGGAGATGTCCCCTCCATGGACTTCACCTATGCCTGAATCCTGGAAGAGGGACTTTCTGGTTAAGTATTTTAAGACTCTGAGCAGCCCTCTATATATGCTCTGAGACACGACTGCTGTATCAGCAGCTGACACTGACTATCACGTTTGAGTATAACAGTGAATGTCAGAGCATTTCCCAAGAAAAGTACCTATGCTTCACAACAAAACCTACATAAAATCCCCCTTCTAAAGGCAAGAATGCCCACAGACAACTGACTACTTGTGCAATTCAGACAAGTTCTTAAATACAACCCTTATTATCAGATCCGCAGCATATTCCACTACTTATCTTGATATGTAAACATGCCGTACAAACCTTTATACACAACTATATCACATGGGGAGGAATAATTTGCAGTAATCCATGTCTATAGAACGATTCTGTTTATTTGGAAATACAGCAACCCTAAACACCCTCAATTCATGTCAGAACCACACTGATACTGAACATGAAAACACATCCGGGAAAACGTCCATTGACCGGAATGCAAATTCCCAAACAATCCAAACATTTTCGACCCATTCGTTTCTGAACATGGTTTTCACAAATGCAACACAGTTCAGAAAGGTCGCAATAAAGAGACATAAAAACATGACCTGGAAAAATCCCACATTTAATCCACATCTCTTCATAACGCTTATTAAAATTTAACACTAATAATTTATTTACACAAAGCAAAACAAGGCCACATTCAAAATAGCCAAACATACAGGAAAGATATTACTGTTGAAACGGCTAATAAAATAACGAATCCGGAGCGGAACTTCGAACTTCCATTAAATACTGCTGAAAACGACACCATACTTCCAGCTAATTCCTGGCCCAACCCGAAGCCAAAACACATGCGTATATTACAATATGTGTACACCTATGTCATCGGCCTAAATTATTCCTAGTGCACCCATCTTATGTGTATTTTGCTGCGATGACCGCCCAAGTGATTTAAACGTTTTAAATTCCCGAAGATCTGCTTCGGCCCACCGGCTCCCGACTCGCGCATGCGCATCCCGACCTAACACAGGTCCGTTTGGGCTATGGGGCCCGGCACAATGTAATACACATACATGTCAAAGCAGCATTCGACACGGCCGACACCCACCCATGAGACAAGCTTATAAAGAAGCCGAATGCCTCTTACCGGGCTAGGCCACCCGTCACTAAAAGACCCTGACACCCTGAGTGGATTTTCCCCATGTCGCATAAACATGCTGTAGTTAACCCATAATAACTATCAACACAGCTAGTTATTAAACTAGTTAGGCGGGCGCTGGAGCCACCCAGGGCGAAGCAGAATAAATTTTAGCAGGCCGGGCCGGACGGGCCGCCAGGCGGTGCGACCCAAGAAGCCGACATAAGTTTACGCTTTTATTGTAAGATATGTATAAAGCGGCCTTTATCATGGCAGCGCCGATACCCCGCCTTCCACCAGCTCGCTTTCACTCTTCTCTTCTCGGGCGGCCGCCCGGAGTCTCACCTATAGTGGATATGAAGGTGGTGTTGAAGGCATCGTCGGAGAAGCGGAACAGCACGCAGGTCTTGCCCACGCCCGAGTCTCCGATCAGCAGCAGCTTGAACAGCAGGTCGTACGTTTTCTTCGCCATGGAGCCTCCGGTCGCGAAGCCACAAGGAACCGGTTCAGGGAGCAGGCGAAAACGCCGAGCTGGCGTGTGTGTGAGGGCCGGCGATGCGCGTTACGATCAGCCGGGCCGCCCTGGAGGCCAGGCGGTGCCGGGTCCCTCTGACTGATGTACCTTCCCGAAGTGGAGCCGGGCCTGAGGCCGTATTTATCACCCAGCGGCGTCTTCCTTTCCCAGCTTCTCTCACGCACTGGTGGGACAAAATGGCGCCCCCCTCCTCTCTGGCCGACTTACTCCTTCACCCGGCTAGCAGGCTAGTTCTGATTCCTAACGCTGCCCGACATGCCAGCACACGGTTTTCGGTTTGCTGCTCAGTATCAGGAGCTACAGTTATATTCGTGTCCTTAAAATTTAACGCAAAGACAGAGGAGACACCGCCGCCTTCGGACGGAGTTTCCCCCACCAAGGCGACTCCCTAGTTTAATGCCACGCCTAATCCCCGCCCTATCCTTAACTATGTATTTTTTATTGGCTCTCCGCGATGCACATCAAAGTGACATTTGAATGTGATTCGCAAGATGATCAGCCATCACAAGTCGAGCCAAGGTTCTTGGGGCTGAATAGAAAAGGCCATATGCAACTGCGCCACAGTCTCCGCCATGTTGGTTCTAATGCAGCCGTTTGGCAGCGACCGGAGGTCGCCCGAGATTGAGCCGAAATGGCCACTCCTACAACGTCAAATGACCAGTGGCGCTCCCAAGTCTTGTTTTTTGACTGTATGACAGATACAGATTTGAGTCTGTCTAGTTAGCGTTCATATCCACTATAGGCGCATCTCTGATTTAGACGCAGAATTTCACGTGTTCGCCATGGCAAGAGGCACCTTACTTATCGCCGGGTACCTGGAACTGGTCAGGCGGCGGGTTGTGCTTTTTACTCTCATTAAAAGCTGAAAGCGCAAACCCAGAAGTGCATGTTTGAATTGCATCAATTATTCCGTCAAAACAAACATACAGATATATAAGGCAGAAAATAAAATGATGTTTACTTTAATAATCTAGGTAAACCGCGAGGAAATACGGTATGTCTGAATGATGTAACAAGATTCTTAGAGCTGTATGACAGCACAGACTGTAGCTCAAATGTCAGTTTCTTTGTTCCTCTACTGGAAGAGTCATACACCCTTACTTACTCATTTCTTCAGGATTTTAATACTTGAATGACTAAACAGTAGTTTCAGCTTTCACACTTTACAACTCTGTTGGTATATTGAACCAATCCTAGTCACACAGCCTTTTGGTGAGGTGACAGTTGGGGTCCCTGCCCTCAGTCTGGGCAACTGGAACTCAAATGTTGCCAAAACTGCCCCAACCAGGGCTGGCCCTGGTTTTACTGCTGCCCTAGGAGACTGGACCATACTGGTTAATTACCTGTTAATTATACAAATTAATACAATTAATTTATATCGAAAACATTTCTGGAGCACAGAGCATATGGCTGCTAACTAGCTAGCTAGTGTTTATGTTACATGAAATATTAAAACTAATATTACAGGAAGGTATTACATTTACCAGAGGTATTAATTTTTTTCACTTGTGCCTTGGTTTGGTGTCTCCTAATCAAATGACAGCTCAGGTGATCACTTATCATACCTATAGGGCGGCCCTGGCCCTGGCCCCAGCTAGGCAGAATTCATGGTATCAAAGATAAAAGAAAAAAACACATAAACACACTGCAGATGAAGGATGTGTTTGCATTACATTTGGCTGATGAAAGACGATGATGATGATGAGAAAACTTGTTATTGCTGTTGCAATGCACCATGTGTCACTAGTCACAATTACCAGAGGAAAAAACTGGCCATCAACCGGACCATACATATACATTGTGTTTTTTTGATGAAGGATGTATTTACATTGCGTATGTCTGAAGAAGGATGTGCTTGCATTGTTTTTGTCTGATGAAGGATCTGTGTGCATCGTGTTTGTCTTTGACACCTACATTAAAAAAATAACTTATTATAATATCTACCTTATACCCACCCGAAGAACAGCAGAAACAACTGGACCATCAATGGGAATTTAACAGACGTTAAATTAGATACATTTTCTAAGAGTCACCTGTGAAAGACCGGACCTGTATTAAATTTAATGCGTCAGTAATTAAGGATGAGTAAAATATGGGTCAGGTCATTACATCGATATCAAACTAAATAACCAAAGGTGTTATATATAGAAGGTTGTTGCAAATTAGTACCTATTTTTACCAAATGATACAACAAGTTAAGCAGATGTATGTGAGCTACTATTAACTTATATGCTACTCTCACATTTATTATTTTAAACAGAATTATGGCAACTCTGGGAAATGAAATGAGTCACTGGAATTTGGATTTAAAACCTCAATATACACTCACCTAAAGGATTATTAGTAACACCTGATCTCCTGAACTCCAAACTGAATGTCAGAATGGTAAAGAAAGGTGATTTAAGCAATTTTGAGAGTGGCAGGGTTGTTGGTGCCAGACGGGCCGGTCTGAGTATTTCACAATCTGCTCAGTTACTGGAATTTTCACGCACAACCATTTCTAGGGTTTACAAAG
>JABFDZ020000043.1:17167934-17186292 GCA_019775955.2 Pollimyrus isidori
ATTCTAACAAAGAGCCAGCTAACCTCTGTTTGACATTGAAAAGATCATGGTCTCGCTTCGCCTTACATGTCAAGTGTGAAAGTGGTCTTCAAGTATGGTGCTTAAAATGCGACATATGGGTAAAACTAAGCCTTGAAACGTGTTGATTATATACAGTATATAGTCAGTACACAGTGTATATTATGAAATCTCTTAGGTGAAATCAAAATATATTAAACATGGTAATTTTATGTTCTTGGTGTTAAACTTCATCCACGCTTACTGACATTATAGCCAGAGAGCTTCAATTGACCTTTAGAATGACATTTACATAAATACATGGATCACGATGGGCAGATCGTCCTGAAGTCCTCAACTGTGAGCCGTCCTGCTGCAGGAATCCCATCACACGATCACGTGTCATGCTTAGGTTTCGTGGAGTCAACCAGCCTTTGTGTTTTCATTCGCTGATACTAACATCTTCTGGAAGGACTGAACGTGGTCCTGTGTCTTTTCCGTGGTTGTGAGTCAAGGAATCTTTCTTAGCAGCATGCAGGGATGTCGGCTAACTGCAAAGGCACATGTATAGTCTGATGGAAACATCGGAAGGACCTACTAGATGCTTGTTCTCTGGCTCCCTGCAGGATGGTGTCTCTGTGGGGAGGGGCGAGGCACTAGCTTTGGTGACGGAGTATTGCTGTGGGTGACTGAGCGGTTGCTAGGAGACGGCTGCCTGGATGGCCAGGCTTTGCCTGCAGAATGGAAGCCCCCACTTCCTTCAGCCCCCCTCCTCCGCTCCCTGCTTCCTGCTCCATGCTCAGGCCCTGTACTTAGAGTCTTATCTCCTCATCCCGTTTCTCTCTGGCATCCGCAGCTGTTCGCGAAGCTGCAGGCCGTGAAGGCGGAGATCCTGGACGTCAACGACGAGCACGTGAAGGCCCGGCAGGAACTGGAGCAGACCCAGAATGAGCTCACCAGGGAGCTCAAGTTCAAGTGAGCCCCCACCCTCTTTCAGAGGCATTTCCACGCGAAGCCCGCTCTCTGACTGACCTTCACGGTGAAAAAAATCGTGGCGTGAAAGTGGGTGTGGAACAGGATGTGGCGTTTTGTTTTGAAGCAGTGCAATGATGTTGATATGGAATAAGGAATCCTTAATTAGGATTAAGTCACATGTATTTTATCCTTAAAATACATATTTAAACTGCTTATTACAGTCACTATTGAGGCAATTATTAGTACAGTGGGATAAATCCATTTTGTAATATTAACCTTCTAGCCCTGAGAGCTAAGTGTGAAGTGTATTAACTAACTAGCAGTGTTATAAAATGCACCTTAATATGCCTCCCACTTTTGAGACCCATCTGAATGCGCACTGCCACTCAGGCAGGTTTTCTCCTGTTTACAAATTTATATTCTGGCAGTCAACAATTAAAAAGAACTGGCCGTTCCATTGCCCATAACCAATGAAGCTGAAAGGTCTGCCCCACCTATACCACACATGATTGGTTGACCTATGTGAAATTGCTGGTCAAAGTTCAACAAAGATGAACTCGGTGAAATCACTGTTCTACGCGGAGTGAGGAATCAGATTTTGTCGTTCTGCAGCTAAAATGGATGTGAGACGCAAATATTGTTTTGCATGTTTTGACCACACCTTTACACTGAGAAACATTCTCTACTTCAGTGTTTCCCAAACCAGTCCTCATGGCACACAGGACAGATCCGCATTTTTGTTTTATCCAAGTTCCCAGAACGCCTGACTCAAGCTCTAGCTCCAAAAACCTGGTGTACTGAGAACTGGAATAAAACAAAAATGTGGATCTGTCCCGTGCCATGAGGACTGGCTTGGGAAATACTGGTGTAGTTTCTCTATCTAAAACCCAGGAAAACAGCAGCTTTAGGTCAACCTAAACCTCGACGAAACCCACTGGACACAAACACGCTGCAAGCTTCAAAGACTCCTCTGCTTCTCATAATTGCCTTTTAAATCTAATATTCACTAACTAAATTCGTTAGGTACTGTTTTCAGAAGGTACAGACCATGCCTTGTCGCCTGTTTCAGGTACCTTATCATTGAGAACTTCATCCCACCTGAAGAGAAAAACAAGATAATGAACCGGCTCGTCTTTGATAATGAGGAGGACCAATGGAGGTTCCAGCCTCTCGTTCCTGCTGAGAAGTGAGTGATCTTACCCAGCATGGGCCCACCTGCCATATCCTGTAGACTGCCAGATCGGACAGTGATATTCGGCCACATCTCTGAAGACCTCAATCCTGGTCTAAGTTATTCTGAATGAAGTCATCTGATTAGCAGATAGACGAGGCTGTTTCTAATGCCAGTGCCGGATTTCTGAATCCAGAATGAAAATGACGTTTATTTTTTATCAGTAGACAAAAGAGACAATTTCACTGCAAAACCGGAGACAGTAGCTGCTTAGTTTGCTTCTGTCTCTTCAAGATTTCCAGGTGCTTTAAACGTGGATGTTTAAGATGGGCCCTCTTGACACTACAGTGCTGCTCAAACCCAGGCTGCGGGTGCAATGTGTCTGAGCATATTTGTGGAGAGTCAGGATTTCTTTTGCATGTAAGGTCAGGAGTTCTGCAGGCGGAAGAGTCCCTGCCAGGAGAGGCATATCTGAGGAGGAAGGGAGGTAGGTAAACAGCAGAAAAAGGAAGGAAAGGAGATGTTGAAAAGTACAGATTTCAATCAGTGTGCTGTGTTGGGTCTCTGAAAGTCACCCTCGTATCTGCAAGTCATTCCTCCATGTTGACAAGAACGCTTGGCGAGAATAGAGGCCCTTTCATAAACGTGGACGCCGAACACCCTGCCACTGGTTCCCAGGTCACCTCTTGCTCCCTTCTGCAGCATGAACACGCTGCAGCATGACACTGGGACGCATAAAATAAACACAGCATGAACACAATGTGATTTGTCTGCTATTATACAGCTTAGATGGATATATTACTTTATAACAGGCTCACACAAGATAATAGCAGGTTTTTTTCTTGGCAATAAAGAGTGGGGAGCCGATAGGGAGATGTTGGCCATATGGCACTGTCTTGTTAATATTTACTTATTATAGTGTCTGCTTAAGGACGGTCATAAACAACACTTAGTGGAATAAGGAGCCTTTGTATTGCTATTGAGCTGCTTGGCTCGAATGTCTGGGCGTTTCCTCTGTTATCTCAGTGCCGTTCACCTTGGCATATCGCTGACGAGCAGACGAGACATGTCACCGTGCCTCTGTCACCGCCGACAAGGTCGAAGGTGGGGGGGGTGGTGCAGCGGCCGCCCTCCCCCAAGGCCTGTCGGCTTGGCATTTGTCCCGTCATCTCGGTCTGGGTGGTTCAGCTGCTTGTGCAAAGTGTTCGATGCATGCCGCAGTTTCCACGTTTACAGGGTCTGAAGCAACCTGTATGGACTTTAGGAATCTAAATGATCTTGTAAAAAATGTGCCATGTTTGATGCAATATTGGGCTGATTAGGCATGCAGGGAACTCTACATGCAGTATTTGATGTGATCTTTGTACAGTGTGTGCAGGGTGGTCTGGCCTGACCTTGGTGAACGTGAGGAATTAGGTGCCGCCTTTTTACCCGAATTGTGGGATTTAGCACCTTTTGGTGCAGTAGGTCAGTTATGCTGTGAAGTAAAACAATTTGCGCCATTTCGGACTCCTTCAGCTGATCACAGTTTTGTGTGCTCTAGCAAATTTACTGTCTCTTTCACCCTTAGACTGTCATTTAAATCCGTAATTAGAAAAATACTTACAATCACATAATCTGACGCTGTCAAAAATGATTACGGCATGTTGTCCAAGCTGTTGTGTGGTTCCGATTTTAAAAGGCCATAATGTTCATGCTTTGAGACATTAAGGGGTCAGTTCGTGCAGGGATAGGGTAGGGATGAACATGGAAGACACAGAACTAACATGTGATATGTCAGGATGAACTTCAGAAGTACGTTGAAGGTGAATGGCCTCTTCTCCTCTTCTTGTTGCAGTAAATTCATGCAAATGAAAAGGAGACCAGCTTCAGCGGTGGGATACAAGCGGCCAATCAGTCAGTATGCCCGCAATGCGATCGCCATGGGCAGTCTCTCCAGGTACCGGGTAGGTCATCATTCTCACTCTCTAGGTACCTGGCAGGTAGATGCTACTTTGATACCAAGGAGGTGTAATATTAACGTGGCCAGAGAACCACTGCAATTGATATTGGAACTTCAAACTGAAAAGAGTCGCTGCATCATTGATTCTAATGGGAATAAGAAATTGGCACCTTGGGTCTTATACTGGGTAAGTGATTGGAAGATGGAGCCTCCTGTGAGGTATCTTCATGAGGGCACAGAGTTGCAGGGAGTCCCTGTATAGCCCCCGAACTAGCTGCCTTGGAAACCTCGAGACACCACGGCGCCTTGTGTGCCAACCTCCCACCTCAACATCCTACTCCAGGCTGAGAACATCATGCTGTTGGAGTTGGACATGACCCCACCCGCCGTGTTCCATCTGGACTTCCCCAAGACACACCTGGAGCAGGACCTGGCGCTGCAACTGAGCAGAGACCTACTGCTGGACAACGCCACCTACAGGGAGATGACTGCCGCCACGCGAGTCAAAAAGTCTCGGTCCTGGTGAGTGAAGCTGTTGGGTCATGTGAGACACTATCGAAGCTGGCAAGGACACCCAAAGGCCACATAGCGCTGATCACAGCAAATGAGTCTGGCGTTCCTTAAAAGGGCAAGTGAGAATTGTACATTGTGAACAGTAAACTGTCGTCAAAGATTTCATTGATCATTCGTTATTTCATAGGGCACAGATCTTTACCGTGAAGGTCACGAGTGACAAAACCAGTTACGTTTGAAGCTTCAATGGGTACATAAATCTGTAGCTAATAAGGCATCTGTAAACTACAAATGTGCATAGACAGTAAAGTCTCTGGGGTGGGTTTGTAGTTTTTGGGGCCACTCTCAAAAAGTTGCTTTGGGGCTCCCAGTCTAGTGACTGTTTGTGGCCAACAGGGGGCCCCTCAGGGTGGTTTGAGTGGCGGTAAAAGGTGCTGCTGACCGCTGTCAGTCGCCGATGTGAAAGTACCACGTGATTCTGCAGTGTCTGTGCCTCAGCTATACCACCTTCTGCTACTTGATGTTCTGCAGTGTCTGTGCCTCAGCTATCCCACCTTCTGCTACTTGATGATACCGTAACACCATGAACATGTCTGCGGCGCTAACATCCCTGTAAACCCCCCCTCCAGGTGTCAGACCCCACGTGTGATCCTGCCCTCGCCTTCTACCTGCTCCCTGGCTTCAAGGCCTCAAGCCCCCCAACACGAGCAGGGGGCCGCTTCCAGCCCCTCCCATCCATGACGAGCAGCCCCGGCCACCCACCCCCACCTTGGAGCGGCCTGGCTCATTCTCATGTCCTCTGGGTTCTGTACTCAAAGCCTCTTAACTTGTGTTGTGTTTCTTGTCACGGGAACCTTTTGTAACAGAAACAAACTGAACAGCGTATCCTCTGTCCAATGTATTATAATCTGAACCAGGGAAGACACTAATCTGGTGAGCATGTTGTCCGGTATAGGTTTTTAACACAGTGCAGCCCCCCTACCAGACAGATAGAAAGACCAACACACGCACAAACACATACACACGCGCAGTATAGGCCTCACTGCTGCAGTTACACATATTAAGTTTCTTCTCAATGGATTCCTTGGAAGACAAGTGCTCGGATTTCTCTTCAGAGAAGCAACACAGAAACAACTTGAAAAATCAGTTTAGTGTTAATGTGTGGGGCCCATGTTAGCATGGAGTCTATATTAGCATGGGGCCCATGTTAGCATGGAGCCCATATTAGCGTGGAGTCCATGTTAGTATTTAGTACATATTAGCACAGCACCTGTGTTAGCATAGGGCCCGTGTTAGTGTGGAGCCCATGTTAGCATGGAGTCTATGCTAGCATGGGAACCATGTTAGCGTGGAGCCTATATTAGTGTGGAGTCCATGTTAGCATGTAGTTAATATTAGCACAACACCTGTGTTAGCATAGGGCTCATGTTAGTGTGGGGCCCATGTTAGCATGGAGTCTATATTAGCGTGGGGCCCACGTTAACACTGAGTCCATGTTAGTGTGGGGGCCATGTTAACATGGAGTCCTTATTAGCGTGGGGGCCATGTTAGCATGGAGTCCGTATTAGTGTAGGGCCCATGTTAGCATGGAATCCGTATTAGCATGGGGGCCATGTTAGCACAGAGTCCGTATTAGCATGGGGGTCATGCAAGAATGGAATCCATATTAGCATGGGCCCTGTGTTAACATGGAACCAGTGTTACCGTGGGGTTAGTGTTAACTTGGGGTCCATGTTAGTGTAGGCGTGTATTGGCATAGGGCCTGTTTTAATATGGAGCCTGTCTTACCATGATGTCTGTATTGACATAGGGCCCATGTTAGTGTAGCACCCATTTAAGCACAGAATACAGCTTAGACGTCTAAGGGTGTCTTTACACTTTTTCAAAGCAAACTTTTGATTTCTTTAGAAGTATTTCAGAGCTTGAATTCAAATATTTACCATGGATAACCCTGTTAGCTGCACATATAAAATCCTAAGCATAGACATTTATCAGGCCAGTTTTGAAAGACACACACAAAACATTAATATCAGCTATAGTTCAATATTACTAAGATTATCCATTAACACTTGACATCACTAATCAAATGGCAGAATGCCTGTAAAAGGTGGCAGGTATGGTTGATCAAACATGGTATTACTATAAACTGTTTAAGTTCGCACATATGAGTTGTTTTCCTGATATTATGATACCATGGAGCTGGTATAACCTGACATATAAGAAAGGAAAGAAGATATATTCATTGACAGAAAGAAATACCAACAATGCTGAAGTAATAATCTCATGGTGTAAATACTGTTTTCTGGAGTCCTGATTTTCGATGTATGTGTCCTGTTTCATTTCTAAGTGAGTAAGACCACTAAAACCTGAAGACAACATGTAAACATTTGAAGGCATGAAGTAACAGCTTCAATTCAGGAGAGGCGAGTTGTCCATAACAGTGAGCGGGTGAAGAGACACGGTTATTATTATTTTTTTTTAATATATATTTTCAATGTAGATGGTTCATTGGGATAATAGTTCTGTGAAAATAGGAGTGGTATTAGAGGCAGACTTGTTAATGTGATAAGCGTTTACTTCCTCTGAGGGTTACCCCAAAGCCAGGGTTCTCAGCAGAAACTAAACCTCTCCTCCGGGTAAGGGGATATGACCGGCACTGCGGGCGCTGTGCCTTATGCGCTGACAGCGGGGATGAGTTTAGGATTACACTAATTAATATAGGACTGGTTAAGCGGGATAATGGAGATGAATCTGGCAGAGAAATTCTGAATGAATTATTGATTCTGCCCGCTGAAAGGTCTGCAAATTATCGCGAAGACCATCTTTGGCCGTACAGGCGGAAAAAAACAACAACAAGCTTGCTCTTCATCTATGTCTGCTTTCCGCTCAGCTACTGGAAACGTGTCAGAATGAAGTCAGGTGCATCTAGGTTTTCCTGACTTGTCAGTTTAACTTATTTTGGGTACTTTTTAAAGGTTGTCCCGGGAACTGAAATATACATCACGAGCATACATTGTTTATTACTGCAAAAATGGACAAAGTATGATTTCTGCAGGGTTGAAAAAGAAAGAGGTAGTCTTCAAGAAATTTTTTTTTACGTCACTGTCTCTGCATGATGCATTAGGTCAGTGTTTTGCAATCCGGTCCTCAGTGACCCACAGTCGGTCCGTGTTTTTGCTCCCTCCGAAATCCCAGCCAGACAGTCCACATTTCCTCCTGAGGACCAGATTGGGGAGTACTGCTTTAGGGGATAATTTAGCAACAAATCAAGGTTTTCCTGGCATCTTAACCTGAGGCTGCGTGGATCATAGGAGGTAGATGCTAAATGTAAACCACTGACCCATGCTTCATCTCTTACATGGTCAGCAGTCTCCACCTAGAGCAATCTCTAATCTGCACTTGTGGGATAGCAGGTGGAGTAGCAGAACACACCTGTCCAAATGTTGCTCTTAAAGAACCAGTATTTTTTGGAAAGGACCACCACTCACCAAATCATTAAACCTTTTGTCTGTCAAAATAACCCCTTAAAACAACCAGACTTTAAACCACATGTAGTAGAATAGAAATACCAACAATAAATCCAAGGACGCCAGCCATTTTGCACAAAACATTACAAAACACATATACAAGGTTAAGCAAACATCCCCAATGACTTATGTACCCTAAACATCCCTGGCGTGTGGTACTCCTTTTTTCAGTTCTTGCTCTACTTTGCGGTCTCTCGTTTGGCCTTCAGGCCACCTGCTGGTGACTGACTGTTATTGCGGGTATAAGAATTCGTGTTATCTTTTTTTTCCTACGACCAAACAATGGCCGTGTATAACGCAGTGCTGAGACAGAGCCCAGGTAGCATGAATGTGTCGCTGCAAGAGCACAGGTGACACCGTACGCTATCACTGGCAGTTCGAGCCCAGGAAAATGTCCCTGCTTCCATCCCATTAAATGCATTTTTGCAGATCCTGTCGCATAACAATCACGCACTAAGACACACGTCCTGCCCCACCAGCATTTTGCAAAGGTCCAGAATTTGCCTGGAGGGGACCCGCGTTTCTTCTGATGCGTGAGCGCGCTGGCGCGTGGGCACGGGTACGTGACACGGTGTGGACGGATGACGTGGCTTGGCTGCCATGCTGTGTTTGCTGCCAATATGCAAACAGCTGCCTCAGTGACACCTCGGGGCCTTGTTGTTGTGCCGCTTTTCATTGAGCACAACGATACGTGTCTCGCTGGTACTTCTTTACTGCTGTATATAAGTACACCAAGCCGGGCTGCGGCTCACTTCGCCTCTTCTTGGGAGCCGTCCTTTCTCAGAACACGAAGCCAATCCTATTACTGCTCTGATGTCACTCTTTAATTACATTTCTTGTAATTATGTGTGCGGACGACGTGGCAGACCCATCTCTGTATTACAGCTCTGCACAGTAAAGGAATAGAATAACTCGCATTTTAATTGTATTGCAAGCAAAATGCACACGATGCATTGTAAATACTTAAGTTCTTTGAATATTTTTTTTGTAAAATAATTAGAATTTTCATATTTGTGCGTAGTAGCCTACTTTTTGAACGCCTTTTTTGCACGCCTCACCTTAATCTCGGATGATCTGAGTGACTCCCGAATGCACAGGAAAGCAGCTGTAGGGAAATTCAGGAGAGGACACGAGGACCAAAAAGGTTTTTCCTGTTTCTATGGCAATGTGTTTGAGATGAGAATGGATTTCTGTGGCTCGCCTCTTTTCTCTTTATTTTGTACATTTATTTATTTCTCTTTTCCGCTAATATTTTATGCTATCATATGAATCCTGCTTGTCTGTAAACTGATGAAGGAAATGAATAACGCAAATGAAGTGCTACGAGAGAAAGCCTAATAAACGTACACTTAAAAGAAACGTCCACTGTCTGTTTTGTCTGAAGCAGGGGAGAGCATCAGGAAGCAGCAACTTCTCTAACTTCTCATCAAGTACAGAAAAGTTATCTGCTTCATTTTTCCTTCAGAATATTATACTTTCTAAAGCCACTATAATTGGCCTAAACGATGTAATATCCGTTTTAAACTAATTGCCAATATGCAGCAGTGTGAAAATTACTGCAACTTGGGAATCATGGTCACTCTTGGAATAGGCTACTTGGCCACCCCTGTTGCCACCGACATATAAAAAATGAAAACGAAGTATGGATTATTTTAAGGTTGGCGCCTCACCCTGGGTTGTTCCCTGCCGTGCGCCCATAGCCTTCAGGATAGGCTCCGGACCCCCACGATCTTACATATGACATGCAGGTACAGATAATGGATGGATTACGGTCTAACCTCAGCAGTAGAAGAGACGCGGTGCGACGTGGCCGCCATAAATATTCTCTAGGCGCCGCTGTATTCTCACATCTACCCCGCAGCCCATATGGTGAAATGGGTTTACAGAAAATACAGCGTTTATTTAATAACAACTGGGGCGCAGCTCATCCAACAGTCCACAACGGGATATGTGAGCGTGTTCGGTTGATTCTCATTAAAAGGAACAACATCGCCACCTGGAGAAATAATAGTGAATAACAGAGTATTTCACATTAATTAAAAACAACCAATCTGAACACAGGGGCAGCATGGCGGTTAGCACTGTTGCCTCACATCTCTGGGACCTGGGTTTGAGTCTCCGCCTGATTTACATATGTGTGGAGTTTGCATGTTCCTCCCGTGTCGTAGTTGGGTTTAATCCGGTTTCCCCCCACAGTCCAAAGACATGCTGAGAGTTCTTAAATTGCCCATAGGTGTGTGAATGTGCCCTGCGATGGGCTGGCCCCCCGTCCAGGGTTGTTCCCTGCTTCGTGCCCATTGCTTCCGGGATAGGCTCCGGACCCCCCGCAACCCAGTAGGACAAGCGGGTTGGAAAATGTATGGATGGAAATCTAAACACCTTTAATTTTAGTATAAGCACAAACAGGCTTACAACTGACATTAAAAAACAACTGACACATTCACTATCCATACTGTTAAACAGTAATGATTTTATTCCCTGTGCTACTCATCATTGTTAATTATCATTTGACTGATTTTAATATAGCCTACATTCACTACATTAAATTATTTTCCAATATCCTTATTTGAGTTGCAAATAAACTTACAAAACAATATTTCTAATAACGACAATATAATTTTGATATTCATGTTTATTTTGAAGTCCAAAGCCTAAGTAGGCATACTTTATGCACTAATATTTTTGTACGCCCACGGCGGCAGACCTTGTGGGGGGCAGCTGTCATTAGTACAGTAAGGTGACGTAACCCCTCGGGTCACATGACCCGCTGCTTACAGTAAAAGCCCAACATGGCAGCGGCGGCGGCGGTTCTCCCACTGTAACCGCGGCGACGTTTCCACGAACGCGGCGAAGCAGCCGAGCTGCAGACATGAGGGAGAAGCGGAGGAGGAAGAAGGGCAGGACGTGGGCTGAGGCTGCCAGGACGGTGAGCGGATCCTCGAGTGCGCGGTTCCCGCTGGCCGGCCGGCCGACCGACCGCCCGGGCCTCTCCGTGCCCAGCGTCTCCGTCCCGCTTTCCTGCGGTGATTCGGCGGCGCTCCGCCGGGGCGCTTCGGGGTCTAATTCGGCAGAAATGCGGCAGGACCGTGAGTCTGGGCGCTCCAGGGACGTTCCAAGCGGGATATGACGGTGCTGTGTTGTTAAAGTGCGCTGTCAGGGCGAAACACGGACAGCCGCTGTGAGAAAAGTGCAGAAAAACACTGAGCAGAGATAGCGGCTGGCCGAGCGGCGGGAGCCCGGGAGCGGTCGGCCGAGCTGCGTGAGCGAGCGCGGGAGGGCCGGGGATCTTCAAGCTGTTGCATGTTACAGTGCGATAGTCAGATCCCGTTGTTGCTGGACTTAAAGCAGTGTATCAGTTTCATACCTGAAGTATTATACTACGAACGTGACACTAAACTGTTATTATCAGAGCTGTACTTTAAGCAGGTACATGTTATGATACTGCACCTTTACTAATTATTACAGTACCAGTGCCAGCCGATGTGGCGCCCAAGGCGAGCCCTGCCGTCAGCGAAGTAAAATCGGCTGGCAAGTCGGCGCCCCCTCTGAATTTGGCGCCCTAGGCGGCTGCCTATGTCGCCTATAAGATTGACCGGCTCCGAAATTATTATTTTATCAACGTGAAACTTTAAAATGTTGTTGTGCGGAAATTTCGGCTGTTATGTCCAACGCGCTACTTTAAACGGTTAGATTATCAGCGAGGTACAATTCATTTATATTCTCGACGTGGTCTCAGTAAACAGACCAGTTCTTTAAGGTCAACACTGCTTTTTAACCGGTAACATATAACGGAGCGCTAATTCTCTTCACCGGTTACGTGTAACCATCCGATAATTTAACCGGTTTCATTAATCATCAGAGTTAAAATTAATTTCCAGAGTTTCTATATTGGCCATATTCAATGGGCATGGATTATTATTATTATTATTATTATTATTATTATTATTTCCGTTTGAGTTGATGATCCAGGGGAGTTAGAGGGATTTTAAAGGTGCTTGAGTCTGTAGCGTGACTAAAAGGGCGCTAATGTTTGCCGGAGTACTAGCATTCCAGTCTGCGCGTAGGGCTGTTTTGCTAAAATCGTACCTCTGTCAGAATGACTCTTATTTGTTCGTGTTTTTTATTATTAGAATGACATTTTTTGCCGTCCCTGGATCACTGATTAGAATTATAAATAAGAAATGTAGGAAATATTTTTTTACCATTGCATTTTAGCTTGCATAAATACATTTGCATAAATTACCATTGGTTGCCATAAAATGAATAGCGATATAAAACGGCATAATGGCAGTATTAACTTGTATTTATCTTAAATCATAATATGCTGTTATTTACACTAAGGATGTGGAATGTCAGATGAATATATACAGCTATTTGCTTATAACAATCTATAGTTTATTTTGAGGTGACATCACATATGATCACTTGCTGTTTAATATCTCTCCCCATCTCCCTCCCTTTTTCACTGGAGCGCTGACGTGCCTCATGCTGGCCGCCCGCGTGTTTCCGTAGCTGAGCCCTATGAGGGCAGCTCTGCTGTACCCTGGCTTCTCTGAGAGTCCCGCTCTGTCTAGCAGGGCTTTGTCTGCTCGGTTCTGGCTGTGTTTCACTTTGCGCCTCGTTTGTCGCTGAAATGTGAAAACCAAAAATGATTCTTTTACTGCACGTGTTCTAGTTATTAATGATTAGCGTATGTACTGAGATAGTTTGTGCCTAACCCCGTTGAATAATCCTGCTCCCACCCCCACCCCCGTCCTCAGATGTCAGTTCAGAGCTCTCTGAACCCACATGCCAGCCACAGAGGTCACGTAGCCTGTCACTCTCCAGCTCTGCCACGCTGCTTTTGGGCTGTTGCCACAACGAGCCTTTGAATAAACACAGAGGTTCTGTACAAACTGGGCCCGAACGGTGCGGCAGCCTGGAGTGAGTCCACCAGCCGCCGCTCAGTGGGTTTTCTTTTCTTCTTCTGAAGCGGCACTTACCTGACCATCCATAGCTTCCTCCTGTTAAGCAGGTACTGGGTTCAGGGCTTTCTGTAAGCGACACCTCCTGTAACTCAAGTAGCAAATGTCATGCTTTCATATCCCAGGGAAAACGCATGCACCAGTGGCCAGAATAGTGGAAACGCTGAGCATTTTTAGTATTGCTACGTGAATATTGGTGGTAATTTTTATAAACAATCGAAGAAATTTACAAATATCATATATTACAGGATGAAATCAGTAACTGGAATAAAGTTCTACAATCTCTACAAATTGGAAGTGTTTCCACAGTTCTGGCCACTAGTGTATGTTGCAACCCTTCCTTCTGGTATAAGTTGCTTTGGATAGGAGCCTCTGATAAACATTTATCTCATTCTTGTGCCTAACTAGAGCAATGTACTAAAACAAGCACAAACAGGCTGGGTCAAACTCAGCAGCCCTCACTCTCATCACCAGCAACTCAGTATCTGATAAATAATCATTTATAAGCGCTAATTCTTCGAACTTAAAAACAAAATGATCGTCGTGGATCAGTTACGGGTATTTTATCGTCTGACCGTGTTTATTACAGCTTCACAGAATCAAGCTTCTCCTTGTGTCGCTGGGTCCTGGTCATATGTGATACACGTGTGTACCGAACACCCAGAACATGCTATCGGAATCTCGCGAAGCGGCCTGTTCCAGATAAAAACGCTCATCTGGACCTTTCAGCGAATTGGGCGACCTTCAGCTCTGATATTCAGCTTTGATGTTTCCCATGAGTGAAGATACCTCGGAGGGTTTTCTTGTCAGAAAGCCACCATTGTTTTTGTTTTATTGATGGATGGATACTTGTCAATACTTGTCTTTCTGTGGTTTCGTGTGTATGATTGGCTTGGGATGATCCTCGAAGGGATTGATATCATTCCGTAGAGAAAGGAGGTGTCATGTGTGCACGGCCCAGACAAGCTGTGTGTTCCCAACGCTCTTGCTCATTACTTATCTTCCGTTTGACCGTGGGCGTGGCCCCTCAGATGTGTCCAAGATTCGTGCGCTGACGGCGTGGGGTGGAGCGGAGCTCAGAGACAGAAGTATTCTGACCGAAAACTGGCAGCTCCGCCTGTCTTGGGCCATTATGGTGCATGGTAAATATTAGCAATGTAACTGCGCGACCGGAGGAGCTTCAGTATTTAGCCGTGTGATCTGTCAACAATGAGTATCTCTAGATATGTTTCTGTTTGTCAGTGTGCACTGCATCAGCCCATAGTCTACAGATAACAGCATATGTCTGGTGGTTCTTAGAAAAGCAAACAGGCCGTGGCCTAGCTGCTCGGCCCAGTGAGCTTCATGGTCCCATACATTTCTCTGAGAATTTCTCTCTCTCTCTGCATAACCAAATAGCTATACCACAAAACTGTTGTCATAGCAGGAGCTGCTTCTCCAGAAATTGGGCTCACCATCCGGCCCAAGAGTAGGGAACCTGTTCCATGCAGAGCCGGTGCGGGTTTTTGGGGTGACCTCTTAATCGCCAATGACAGTGGGGTCCCCAGGACTAGAGTTGAGAACCACTGCTTTATTATTGGCTGATTGAGTGGCCATCGCTGAAACCCCCACCGGCTCTCCAAGGATCAGGTTCCCTATCCATGGTCACGGATTAAAACACAAAGGTGTACTCATGGAGTTGTAACTCCTCCTTGTGTTTTCTGTTGCAGTGAATAGAAACCTCAGATAAATTGGTTAAATGTAACGTCTGTTTTGCATCCCGTTCATCCATCTGTTTTCCGTACAGTCACACTCCACTCAAAGCGGAGTGCAGTTTAACTCCAATTCACCTCAGCATGTTTTTCGACTGTGTGTGTGGGGTGTGTGGTGGGGGACCAGAGTACCCAGAGGAAACCCCACAATGACACGGGGAGAACTTGCAAACTCCACACGCATGGTACCACGGCAGAGACTAGAAACCTGGTGCCAGAGGAATGAGGCACAGTGTTGATCACTGCAGCACCACAGCTCCGATTTTGATCATAAAAAGTTAAAAGGTACCTATATGTGGTCTTAATTTGAATAAAATCTTGTTATTGTTGTAGAGTAATGTTATAAAGGGAGCCTTCAATAGGGGATATGTTCCACGCGCCACAGAAAGGCGTCCGACACATCTGTATATCTGTATCTCTGTTAGCTTATGCAGGAAATGATGTTACTGCATTTGGTACACAATGTGTCACCACTGTAAAAGTCTAATGAAACATCTTCCTTTCCTTTCAGGGAAATTTTGGGCATAACAAAAGGCCCTTTTGTTGTTTTCTTCTGCATGGTGCACACCGTAGCAGCCGCGCTGTGCTTTGCCTGCGTCTGTTTGTGGAATGAGCATTGTCTGTTTATTAAACCGAACCCAGCGCCTCTTATCTGAGATCCTGAGTCCTGGGAGCATTTCTCTAAGGTCCGGCTGTGCTGTGCTCCCTCATGGAGACGGCGCCCGACTTTAATTAAAACACCTGCTCGCCTTTTTGGCAGAGCGGAGTAGAGCAGCATGGCTGTAATTGCAGGTGTTTGGGTTGTCGCGAGCCATTTATCTGCGACGGGAAACTGGCAGGTTCCCCTGTTTATCATTCAGCAGCATGCTCGCTTTAAAATAGCGCCGGTTTCGGCGGCCCAGCTTGGACCGGGCTCATCCTTAATGCGCAAAGCTGCTTTTCCCCATAACCCGGGCGAAGCCCATTACCCGGCTAATGAGGATATTGCAGAGCCGAGCGGCGGGTCGGGAGAGCGGTCCCAGGCCCTAATCGCCAGGGTGCCGTGCGCAGAGGAAGTGACTCACTCCTCCTTCCAGCCTGAGTGCTCCCTCTCCTGTTCCAGGGCTGTGGCTCAAAGTGAGGCTTGCAGCTGGGGAGTTAGCCCTGCGGGCCGTGGCCAGCTGTGTCATCTGCTGTAGAGTGTAGACAAAGGCAGGGCCTTTGGTGGTGGGGGGGGGGGGGGCTCCTGGCTCCTGGCTCCTGGCTCCTCACTCCTCGACGTCATAAATACGCTGACATTTAACAACCTCTGATCCAGCCTGCCATTTAATATCTGAATGAATCGTCCTTAGCCATGTGGCCTCCACGTCCGATAAACTTCTGTTTCCTTACAGTCCAGGGTTCTTCTGCTTATTTAGTTTATTTTGCAGAGGTAAACCACGGTTTAGTGGGCTAGGTGTTTAGCTTACTCGGGCAATGGTTCAGTATGTAGGAGCTATCGCTGAGTTCAGGGTGATGTCAGGGTTAGACGGAGAAAACAAAATTTGCCTTGGCATTTTACCCATGTAAATAAACTCTGCCAATTCAGACATTTTTTTTTTCCATAGCTACTTTAATACCACTCATCGCCAGTAGGAGGCAGAAAGGGGAAAAGTACTGTAATTATTTAAGAAGTTATAATTTGGTTCCTGCCGTTTAACTGGGTACCGACAGCTGTTTTTTCAAATTATTGCATTGTGCTGTTTAGTCTCATTCAGTGTCTGCTCTGTGCAGAGATGGCCCTCTTTCTGTGCCCTTTATATGCTCTGATTGCTGTGAGGCTGTGATAGGAAATGAGATGCTTAGTAAGACTTGAGATACAGCTGCAGTTTTGTCCTCCTGTGTCCTGGAGGGTTCAGTAAGCTGAGCCTAATGATCAGAGTATGCCAGTATTGCTCTGTGCCATAAGTGCTGGGGGGGGGGGATAACATATGCGTCCAATGGATTTTACCTTTCATGTCTGTAATGGGACTTGGTCAGAATGTTGGTATGCTGGAAATCTAGTATTATCTAGTACTACAGAATGATGCTACAGATCTGAATTACAGTCTAAAGCTGTTACAGGTTAGATGTACGGTAACAAGGCGCTACAGGTCAGTACTACAGGTCATTGTAGTAACATGGTGCTACAGATCTGAATTACAGTCTTGTAGTCTTTCGCTATTACAGGTTAGATGTACAGTAATAAGGTGGTATACGTTAGTATTACAGAAGTATTGTATCATGGTGTTATAAGTGAGAATTATGGCATACAGGTCACAATTATAATGGTGCAGTATGTCAGTATTGTTATATTATGGTGCTGCAGGTCAGTATTACAGATCAGAATTACAATTTTATGGTGCTACAGGTCAGAATTGTGGTATTATGATGGTGATTTATGTTGTTGCACATATGCTGTATGCATGTACACTTAACCATCAGGAGTGCCTGCCAGACAGGAAGTTAACATTAGCACCGAGCATCCTTCTAATGAAAATGATGGTAGTCTGGGGAATATTACACCAACTATATTGCTCGTATAAAAGCACCACCCGTGGCCCTACCTGGCATGTTCCCAGTGCAACCTGTCCCAGTCAGGTTTCCGGGGAAATCCGAGGCTGCTCAGGGTGTTGGTTTCTGCCAGGCTCACGGAGCAGGACCCTGTATAACGCTGCTCTACACTGCTGGCGGGGCTCAGCAGGATAGGAGCCGTGCCTCTGATGGGGAGATTGCTACTTTGGGTAAAAGCGTCGGCTAAATAAATGAAATGTAGCTATAGATTAAAAAAAATGTGGAATCCGCACTACGTGAAATGGCCCGTTAATATCCTCATAAGATTCTTCAGCACACATAAGGGACCCTACGTGTTTGTGTGTGTTTGTGTGTGTTTGTGTGTGTTTGTGTGTGTTTGTGTGTGTTTGTGTGTGTTTGTGTGTGTTTGTGTGTGTGTGTGTGTGTGTGTGTGTGTGGATTATGTTTGTATTACTTTGTAGGGACCAAATGTTGGCAATGTGATAACCTGTTATTTTGACATTCTGGGGCTCAAATGTCTCTGAATGCAATCAAAAACCTAAAAATGCCATTGCATTTAGTCTCATATTTAGTTTGTTTACTTATGGTTAAGGTGAGGGCTAGATAGGGGTTAAGGTCGTCATGTGGGGAATGGAGTTTTCCCCATAGAAATAAATGGATAGTCCCCACAAAGATATGATAACCTATGTGTGTGTTGTTTGTGTTTATGTATATACACTCACCTAAAGGATTATTAGATACACCATACTAATACGGTGTTTGACCCCCTTTTGCTTCCAGAACTGCCTTAATTCTACGTGGCATTGATTCAACAAGGTGCTTAAAGCATTTTTTTAGCATGCTTAGCATCTTGCAGTTGATGGAGATTTGTGGGATGCACATCCAGGGCACGAATCTCCTGTTCCACCGCATCCCAAAGATGCTCTATTGGGTTGAGATCTGGTGACTGTGGGGGCCATTTTAGTACAGTGAACTCATTGTCATGT
>JABFDZ020000043.1:17209672-17223244 GCA_019775955.2 Pollimyrus isidori
GTGCGTGCGTGCGTGCGTGCGTGCGTGCGTGCGTGCGTGCGTGCGTGCGTGCGTGCGTGCGTGCGTGCGTGCGTGCGCGTGCGCGTGCGTGTGTGTGTGTGCGCGTGCGCGAGCAGGTTTACCTATCCTTATGGGGACTCAATCTCGTCTACCTCTGTTATTCTTTGTTTTGTTCTTTGTATCTCATTGTCAGGCCTTGCAGAATCCAGCTTGAACATTCATTTCCCTGTAGGCCTCAAATCTACATTGATTGATCCATAGCATAAATATATTCTTTACGCTGCAGGACCTACAAAATTAATTTCAGGGCTACTCTGACCTCATCATCCAGTACTGAAGGTTCTCATGTGTGTGACCTCATTAGATATATCTTCGTTGTTGCATTCTTTGTTATAGGAGTCAAACGCAGTCTTGAGGGTTCGGCACTTATGGCCTCATATTTTTCTCTCCCTCCTGAATTTTTTGGTCCTTAAATGCTCCGGTTGGATGGTTGGGGTTAGGGAGATTGGGTAAAAAAATCAAATACCTCAGAGTAAACTGGGAAACCCCTTTTGGTAGCTTTGGTTAAATGGTAACCAGAATCCTCTTCATGTGAGGCCTGAGGCTGGAGTGCCATCTTTCCGATTGTCCCCTCCTGCCTGTGGCTGCACCTGCCAGCTGGTAAAGCTTCTCAGGAGAGCATCCCATGCTGGAGCTAGTCTCTGCTGGACTGTGACCATGATGCTCTCAAGGAGCTCTTCTGCCTCAGTCTCTCAGAGACCCTCAATTTCCACTCATGCTGATAGACTTTTATTGTATCCCTTATAACACTTTGCTTTTGGTGTATTACAAGTGTTCTGTTGGCCAGCTTCTTCGGTACCATGATAAAAGCACTGGCCGGTTAATTATATCCTGTACTTTGCATGAGAGCCGTGTGACACATCATGTGATCGGCCATGCGGCGTGCCATGTGACTCACTCAGTGAGGCGGCATCGGTAAAGGGCCAGGCAGCACCCTGATATGTCTGCAGTTAATAAGTGAGCTACTTAACCTGAATAATTCCAGTGAAACATCCAGCTCTTTAAATGGGTCAGATGCTCTCTCATGCCCCTGCTTTGGGAAAAAGCCTCAGCTTAATATTTAAACGAAGCAGAGACTGGAATCCTGTAATGTCATAGCTCATACAGGGCACATGCATGATGTCAGAGGTTGGGATTCCTATCTCTGTCACCATGTGTTTTATTTCCATATGCTTATCCATTGCTTTTATCCAGAATGACTTCCCTCATTCATGCTGATGTTTATTTATTGTAGCTTTGCACCTTTCTGCAAAGCTCTACTGCAGGGCTGGTTTGCAGACACCTGTGGTTTTATTCACTGGGCCCTTAATTTAGTTATTGCCTCTTGTTAAAATCACCAATTTCACCAGCTGATCCTTATGCCTTGTGTTATGCATGAACCGGACATGCCACAGGGCATTGAGGCTCATAAAGCACTGGTTTTTGTACAGAATGTTCCCTTGGGGCCTGTGTTACACCATGTGTTCTCTGTGCTCACATGGTCCTATTTTACATTGTGTTCTCTGCTCTCACTGGGCCCTGTGTGAAGCTGTGTTCTCTGAGATATGAAGTTTTCTTTGTGCTCACTGTGTCCTGTGTTATGCTGTGTTCTCTGCGCGCAGTGACTCCGGTGTCACACTGTGTTTTCTGTGCTCACTGGATCCTCTGTTACACAATGTTTTCTGTGTCAAGCTGTGTCCTTTGCTCACTGGGCCCTATGTCATGCTGTATTCACACTGTGCCATGTGCTGTGCCTTGTGTCTTTCAGTGCCCTCCAAGTTGCAGTCTCAGCCTTCTTCACCACAGACACGGTGCTCCTCACCCTCCGTACCTCCAGGAGCCAGCAAGTTGCTGTCCTCCTCACAGAAGCACAGCAAGAAGGCGCTCAAGCAGGTATGGCTGTGTCCCTGCCCCCTCCCCACTGCTCGCTGCAGGCTCCCTGTGCTCTGGGCAGCTCTCTCTCCTCCAATACACAGCACTTCCCTTTCCTCCCTTTCCAGCTGATTGTGTAACTTAAACTTCATCTCATCGTTCAAATGGGTTTTTTTCACCTTTAACATTATTTTTGCTTTTTTTTTTGTCTCAGATATGCCTCTGTCATAATAATGTCTTCACTTTCAGCTTCTCTTCTGGTTTGTGTTCAGTTCTTTTAGGATATTAATTTAATTCTTCTCCCGCTCCTCCTTTTCCTTCCCAGGAATGTGGTTACTTTAGAGAAAGATAACAAATTAAGAGTCCTCTGTACCTGTGGTCACCACCAGATAACCTAGTGGTACAGTGCTTTGGCACTGACAGAATAGATATGCTCGGTGCTGCCGAACTTGCCGCCTTTAGTGTCATATGCCTTATGTCTGATGTTCTTTCCCTTGTAAACAAAAACATTTCTCCTTTTTGAAAGCCTACCAGTGGAGCGCAGGAGGCTGGAATCTACAGGTATATATGTACTGCAGAGCAAGTATTAATGCTTTCATGGCCAAAAGTCAAGGCGCTACGGAGCATCTCTCCATGTCTGCTGCAGTGACTTGAATCTCCGATTGGTTTCTTTTGAATCATATTTCATCACTGCCGCATTTCGGGCCTGTTCATGCTTGACTGTCTCACCTACCCATTGCCCTGTCCTCTTCGCTTCTTTAGTTTCTCTCACACATGCCATTTTGCATCCACGTATAACAATGTCGATGCAATCTTTTCTCTGATATCTGCTCTAGAGGTAATATTGGAGTAGGGACAGCGTTTAATTGGCTTGCAGCTTTTGACACATTGATGAATTCATGGTATAGTGTGCATCTGTGTGTGTGCATATCCCAACTGGGACTGCTCACCATAGCCAGTGTGGCATGACACCACAAGGATATCACTAACTAGTCTAGCCTACTTATTCAGATAATTCTCCGATTCCCACAGTAAAGGCCATGCAAATTGAAATAATTGTGTTAAAAAAGACGCAAAGAACTGCAGGTCCACTAAATTAATTTACATTTTTACACAAGTATTTCAGGAAAGTTTCCTTAACTCGCGTTTGGATTTGGATTGTGAACTATGTTATTGTGCGTGGGGCCGAGTGCAGTCGGAGTGGCATAATCACCTGACTTAAACCCTATTGACAGTTTGTGGAAACACTCTTTGAAAGATCTTGTGCAAATCTGCCAAGGGAAATTAGCAAGCATTGCACAAGTCTGAAACCTTAGAGAGACGGTTGAACCGTAAATTCCGTGTGAGAGGCTGGTTGCCAGCTGGCCTGTGTGTCCTGTATAAGAGGTGAATAGACAGTTCAGCTATAGATCAGCATGAGCAGCTGGTGTCCCCTGCCTTGCACCCTGAGCTGCCTGGAATAAGCAGCAGGTTCGATCGATGTGGCAGGATGGGTACCTAAGGGAGACACCCTGCAGTGTGGCACATTGATGAGGGTGCACGGCATCATGGGTACTTTAAGGAGAGATCCTGCAGTGTGGCACATTGATGAGGGTGCACGGCATCATGGGTACTTTAAGGAGAGACCAACCCTACAGCAACACAGTTAATGGCTGTGGATCTACGTGAGCTGCTCTCAAGGACAGTGCAGATATCTCACCCAGTTCTCCTGCCCTGCGACACTGGAACACTCCCACCGGCTGCGCTCTAAGCTGCATCAGACTGCATCCAAAGACAGGTTCCGTGTGTCTGCAGTACAGATGCTGTGTGAACCCGCCGGGGCAGCTCCATCTCTGCTCTCCCATCATCTCCCTTCTGTTGCTCTGAATTTTCCCGTTGACTGTTGAACCGCGAATCGTTTCTCACCAGTCTTCTTGTTGTACCTGGTATGTGGCTTGCACAGCTGTGTGAGGGACCTGCGTCATGCTCAGCCTGAGATGTGAGCAGTCACAGGAAGCGAATGTTCATGTGTTAAAGTTCAGCAACTTTTGTGGTTCAAGTTTGAAACCTCATCCTGCCCTGGAGGTACGCGATGCTAACATTTGATTGGAACTCAGTTAATACTGAAGCACAAATCATGAACAAATGTAGTAGGTACTTGAGGTAAAAGATGATGCATAATGATTCATCAAAGATGAGCAAACACGAAACGCAGTATTTCACTTGTTATTCATTACTTGTTCCTTCTGTAGCTCAGAAAGGTTTACAAGATTAACAGATACAGAGATCACTAAGTAACCAAGACTTCATTTGTGGTCAGTTAATACACAAATAACAGCATAGATACTATATTATTTGTGCCCCCTCAAGCAAAGTGTTACCGGCACGAGTGGCCTAGAGTCGGAGCACGGTGAAATCTGTGTGACCTCCTCGGAGACTGGGGACACCGGAAGGCCGAGCCGCGTTCGACGGCGGCTTTTCTCTGTTTGGAGAGGACCGTGTGTCGGTCAGCTGAAGCACCATGATTAAAAATTTAAAAGAGCTTCGGACAAACTACAGGCGGACAAAACTTCTGCATCTAACTAAACGGCGAAACGAGTAAAGCTTCGTGTCCATGAAGCGCGATGTACAACGCCGCACCTGCGCTCGCACACGTGTGTATATGTTTACAGCATTTAGTGCTGCTGCTTTTTGGCCGCGATGATGATCGCCTCTGCTGCACTGGATGTCTTTCTGCCTTCGTCCAGCTCAGAAATGAAGGCGCCCCCAGCGTCTTCTCGACACTAGCAGCCCACAGCGACACATCCTGAAACGCTCGGCCAGACGGCCTGGTTCCTCAATGCAACTTCTGTGTGCTCTCTCTCTGCGGTCAGGATGCGCTAACGTGTTTTTCTGTTTTGGTGTAGATCTGCACATGTGCGTTTGACTGCCAAAATGGCGCATTCAGGCTGTGGTGTTCCGCTTATACACTGCCGCCAAAGCTCTGTCACCAAAGTGCACACGGCTGATCTCCACAATCCACATGGCTGCCGTTACATTTGAGGCTCGTGCCGATGTTTCCGGGATCCAGCTTTTTGACAATGACCGCTTCCCTGCAGGGGCGGGCCGCTCTCTCTTTCCGGTATCTCTTATCTAATGAGGCGCGGCGCTCTTCGGCTGTGCTTAATTAAAATGCTAATTACCACACACATCACACAATGTGATTCGCCGACTTCCTTTACAAAGCGCTCCAGAAACCATTTGTTTAATTAAAGGGAAAGATAATAATTTGTCTTCCTATAAAAATATTCTGCTTTTTTTGGGTCTAGTAGCTGCAGTTTTATGAGTAATTACAGTGTTGGCGGAAACCAACTTAAAGGGAGAGAATGAGCGTCTCGATGAACAGGCCCATCTGCCCAAGGGCATCTCTGCAGACGCTCCGATCTGGATATTCTCTTTCTGAAAGCATGCTGGCCTTCAAAGACCTTTTCTTGGACGTGTGCTAGGCCATCTGCATGTAGACGCTGGTATCTGCTCGGGGGGACCTTGGAGATAGCAGTCATCCCAGACTTCAAAGGCGTTCCTTAGCGGTTTCCGTGTGTCTGTCAGATGAGTCGCACTTTTATTGAATGCTGTAGACCCTGAAGTGAATTCCTCAAGTGACGGTGATGTAACTGATGGGAGATGCCACAGGGAGCAGGGCAGCCTGTCAGAGGAATCGCTTTCATGGCAATGGCGGGATATTCAGAGAAAACGATTCATTCTAATCAGCCAGCTGTTTGTATTGGCACATTATTATTCATATCTCATTTTCCATACCCGTGTTTTTTTTCGTCTTTTGGATATTGCTTATAGCTGGATTATACTGAAGAAACTGTATAATGCTTCCCATATGCCTAGTCGGGGCACCCCTGCCTGTGTTCTGTACAAGTGCCTTGGTTTCATAAGCCAGACACGTGGCAGTTCGGAGTTGGTCCGCAGGATGTAACCCGGAAGCGTGTTAAGAAGCTGCCCTGTCCGGGGTCTTTTGATGAAACCAGCCAATCTTGTGGTTTCTGTATGGATGCTTAGCATCGTGATTTTTCACACCTGTCCCTCTGAAACGTCGCACACCACTCCTTCAGTGAACCGTGGGGGGGAGGTGGGCACCCTGAAACACCAAATGTCTCACCTTCACCAGGTGCTACAAGACGTCTCAGCAGAGGGAGGAAGGTAGGTGGCCCTCAGCCTGTGGCCACACTCTCACCGGTCTTCTCTTCATGTCCCCTCCCCACTCTCCCCACCCCCCCACGTGTAGGCTCTGAAGCAGCAACAGCAGAAGAACCAGCGCCGGCAGGGTGGGATTACCCCGATCTCTAACCCCCGGATCATCTTCAAGAGCGTCAAGGACATGGCCTGTCCCATAGCTGCCAAGACCGGTAAGCTGTGGGCATGTTAATGATTAGGTCATGGTTGTGTTCTGGGGGTGGGGCCTCAGGGGCACTGACCCCAGCTGATTGGCTCCCATAGTGCCCCCTTCCCTGTCACTCACCGATTTTGAAATATATTCTTGGCTAATGATAAGGTTGGCGCCCCTGAGTGAATTATGGCCTGTAAAAAATCCCAGAATCGCCCCAGGATAAAGGATCCAGGAAGATGCAGGCCAATAATCGTACCGTGATGCATGCCATGACTCTCCAGTCCTGAATCAGTTTCGTGTTGCGATGCTGCTTTTCATGTTTATACTCGATATTGAGATATGACCCTAAAATCCGGTTTCATGCTCTTCTTTTCATAACCTGATTGAAGAATCCATTTCAGATCGTTGGGCATTTAAATATGATGCTTTAATTTGCTCATATTATGGCTCCCATTTAATTTATTTTGCTGCTTTTTATGCCTCTTGGCTTGTGGTTCACCCCTACTCTCGTTTCCTGGATGGATGGATGGGGAGATGAATGACACCGAGAACACTGCTCTACAGATGGTGCTAGAGTTTCCCTGGCTTACGCAGTGCAGTCTTGCATACGTTAACTTCGTCCCACCTTTGGTCACTTGCTTCCTGGGCCTCTCCTCCTTAATGGCTGTGAGCTGGCCTTCCTGCATGTAGTCTTTGTTTTTTTCCACGCAGGACTGCTCCAGCTGTAGCCCAGACCTAGATGTGTCTGGGCTACGGGGGTACTGGGATCAAGTTAGGCTTGCCTGTATCGCTGCTCTCTGTCCCCCGTAGCATCAGAAGGGGACACACCCAAGGACAGCCTGGAACGGGGGGGGGTGGAGCACACAGGCTGTATTAACCTCACTGTGCATGGAGACCTTGGGCCCAGGGACGTAATTATGGCAGAATGTGTATCAGAGAGCGTGGTGCCAGCGTACCCTAAGGCAGAGTCCACGAGGGTATCCTCGCTGCATAATACCGCGAGAACCTGCCTGTATTTACCGAAACCTGTACAGGTCCGGCTTGGAACAGTAAACGGGACGGAACCATGGGACGGAACCATGGGACGGCAACATGGGCTTTATCAGGGTCCAGGAGCCGAGGCTAAAGGCCCATTTACACTTTGCGCGTCCATGTAACCATAAGGGTCAGCGACGTGCGAGTGTCGTAACTTTCACCATCAGCTACGGCCGCGCGGTCCTCCGCTACCCTGAGCGCGTCCTTCCAAATCGTTGTGTCTGTATGACCTGTGCGTGTCGGCTAGTCATGCGCAACAGTGACAGTGTTTACTGAAAGTTACATGAGAGGATCTGCTGCTGTCCATATTTATATGATCGATGCGTGAAAGACAGCAAGGGTGCTCACCGGTGGCGGGGCAACTGCACACAAGGCCCCTTCCCTCCCTCCCGCGCACACACACACACACACACACACACACACAGGCGCACACGCACATGTGGCAGCGCAGAAACAAGTTTTAAAGTGTAGGTGCAGGATCACAAAAAACTTAACGAGAGGTTTCAACTGTCCCTCATAAAAACTGTAAAGTTTTACTTCCTAAATTGCATTTTCTATGCCTTTTCAGGCAGGTGGAGATTTGTTTGGCTTTTGCCTAGAAAAGAACGTTGCTACCAATGTAGAGACTGTCAGACTTTTATCAACGACAATAATTCCATCTCTAGCTGCCTGCCAATCTCATCCATTTCTGTTGCAAAAATTACAGTGTACAGTCTCAGTGAATAGGGTGTAGGTTATTTAGTGTGCACACACATCTTTCTCATTCCCATAATGCGTCCATGCCTCCGGGTATAGCCCATTCAAATGTAACGTAGCCAAACTTTTTATACAATTTATACAGCACAGAATCATTAACCTACTTTAACGCATTTATTGATACAACCACATATTTCCCATTTCAGTGATGCAGTGAAGATACAGTCTCTTTATTTCTTGACGCCAACCTTCCCCATTAATGCAGGCTTGGGACCGGCACCTAGTTGAGCTGGCTTGCTCCCTTAAGTGACTGGGTTAAGCTAAACTATATACATATCTACAAAGACTATAATAAAACATCCCGAAATCTGCAGTCTATCAAAACGCAGTTTGAAGAAGGTAGTGTACCTGTCAAAATTGCAAACAAACAAATGAAAAGGCCCACGGAATGTAATCAGGCCATATTCAACAAAAAGAAATTTTAAGAACGTAGCCTACATGGCGACTGAGCCATACAGGACTGACCCCCCCCCGGCTCAGTCCTGGCTCAGTCCTGGTCCTCATCACGTCTTGGTTTGTGTCCCTATGCTTTGGCAGCCTGGGAGGTCAAACAGCTGGCGCGGCGATCTTCAAGCCCCCACAACTCCTCCTCCAGTTCCCCATCCTCCTCCTCCTCATCGTCGGTTAAAATGGACCCGTGTCCAACGGTCCGCACCAGGAAGATGTCGCAGCGATCCGATCGGCTGAGCGCACGTGAGTAACCCGAGGGGCAGCCGCTGCTCACCTCCAACCATTGAGTTTCACCCTTTTCAGGGAGCGATTAAAAAATAAACGCGGCTTGTTTTATTCACCTAAGAAATTAAATAAAGTGAGTGAACTTCATAGGAAGCGTCAAGCATCCCGGCACAAAGCAGAAGCTTCTCCTTAGTGACGTGACTGCAGCTCTTTGCGCAGCTGAACTGAAGCACTTACACTGTGCTAGATGAAAGACGCTATGAGATGAATCACTGGCTGCGGTGAGCTGAAGGGGGTCGCACACAGATCACACTTTAAAGTGCAAACCTGCTGCAGCTGTCTAGCTGAGGATCTCTGGTGTTGGTACTCAGGACCAGTGTTTCTTAACCCAGTGTGTATGGAGCAAAAACGTGGACTGTCTGGGGGTCCCCGAGGACTGGATTGAGTAGGGGGGTGGCAGTGGGCTGCAGTGAGTAGCAGAGCAGGGTTAGGCAGTGTGGAGAAGCACCATGATCTGGTGGAGCGAGGAGCAGCCTTATCTCTGCTGGGGCCTTTCCCAGGCCGGGCAGGGAAAAGCGTCTGAGGTGTAACGCACCGCACCCCCCTCCTCTGAATGCGTCAGCCGGATGCTTTAGGGGTAGGCTTTGCATTGACAAGGTCATGTGGGCGTATGTGCTCTGCCACTGGCGAATCGCAGTAGCCCCGAAGTAACGAGGGAGCCACAGTGCCCACAGGGCATAGTGGGCCTCGGAGTCATGAAACGTCTCAAGCTCCTTCCAGAGAACGAGCAGCACCAGGCATCAGGCCACCAAGTCCAAACTGCAACAGTACTGATCTGGCGCTGGTGTCTTTACAGGCCAGTGAGATGTCCACGGTTTCCACTCTTCACTGAGTGTTGGCTGGAATTATTATGCCTGGTAGAAAGCCCCATTAATAATCTAGGTCACATATAGAGCGCTAATGACATGCTCGACTTCATAAGCGTTTTAACTGACAATTCTGAAGCTGTAATGTTTTATGAAAGTATAAAGAGAATATTTTAGGTCGCTATATGGTGAAAGGTATTAAAAATTAAAGCTCGTTTGTAAGTTGGTGATTTTCGGAAGTGTAGTTTCCCTCGTGACACCTGGTGATGACCTTCTGTCCAGCGACCGGCCCTGACCTGCTCATTCCCGCTCTGCTTGACAGGCCAGCTGAAGAGCGCCAAGTGTGCTGAGATCGACGTGGAGACGCCAGACTCCATCCTGGTCAACACCAACCTGCGCGCTCTCATCAATAAGCACACGCTCTCACTGCTGCCCGCAGAGGGCCAACAGCGCCTCCTGGTGCTCCTCCCAGAAGTGGACCGACAGGTGGGCGGGTGGACCTGCTGTCCGTGTCGCCTCACCAAGAGGGGGAGGGCTGGGGGGGCCCTAAGCAAGATGTTCCACCAGCCATTATGTGGCCCAGTGCCGGGGCCTCGAACCCGTACCAGTGGAGTGGGCAGTCTTCACTCTGTGGTGCCTTACGTGGGGCAGCTCGCGGTCGCACAAGCAGATTCAGTCTTGGCAGGGTTTCGTTAAAATAGGCGTCGGTGTGCGACTCATTGGGTTAGGATTCTCTGCCTGTGATCAGAAGGTCACCGGCTTGAATCCCATTATCGGCCCGGGTGATGTCACCGCTGGGCTCCTGCGGGGCTCCATTGACCCTCAGTTGACTCGGGGACTGGCTGATGTGTGTCCCTTTGCGTAAAAGCATCTGCTAAATAAAAACAGTAAACTGAGCCCCCACGGGCATTTAAACTCATCTGTCATTTCCCTGTATAGTGGAGTACATATCAGAGTATCTTTATTTAACCAAATTTTACCTGGGTGATTTTAGCTGCAGGTTCAGTCTTTTAAGGATGGCCAGTGATTAATGCTTCATACGTGAAGTACGACGCTGTGCATTCTGGGAAGGGACGCGTCATGTTCTTCGCTTTGTCTGACCCCTTGATGTCCGTAGTCACACTTAATGTAAGCTGGGGGGGACACAGTGGTTCTGTGACGTCCTCCAGGGTCCAGAGCCCTAACTGCATCAGCAACGTGATCGGGAGCGCTGTGCGGAAATAACCTTGATGGGACTGAAAGGTGACACATTACCCATTAACCATCTGCTGAACGCTTCATGTTTGGAGCTACATTTCTTGGCTGGCTTTGTATTGTGTTATTTGTATACCGCTACACTGGAGTTTAGGCTGTTCCCCAACTGCACATTCACAGCTGATCGTTGACAGAATGCGGACCATCCATGTGGTCAGCTTACGGTTGGTGTGCCAGACCAAGAAGGGCATCTCAGCGGTGCCACTCTGCTCAGTTTGTCTGCTGCTCGTGATGCCCTCAGGATGACAGGCCTCTCTCTGTCTGCCCGACTCCCTCAGGCCTCCTCGGACGGATCGCTGAAGCTCAGCAGCTCTGCGTTGAACAACGAGTTCTTCACGTCAGCAGCTCAGTCCTGGAAGGAGCGGCTTGCAGAAGGTCTGTAGCATCTGCAGCCTCTGCATTTACAGCCACTGCTCTGCCTTCAAAGATGAAACTCTGCGTTTTTGCTTTCGACCGCCTCTGTGGGACGAGCGTACTGGGCAGGGGAAGATTGCGGTGATGTCACAGTGTGGTTCTGCAGATTGCTCCATCGTCCTTCACCAGTGGGTGAGATGAGGGGAAGGCACTGTGAATGGCAGGCTGAGTAGGGCTGAGTAGGGGCTTTGGGGCTGAGAGGACCTTGGTGTAAACGTAGCTGTCCTCAGGGAAAGGGGAACTATACATCGGCCACTATGTGGTTTTTACACCTGAAAAATGTTATGTCACTGATGCTTGAATGTGGCTACCGGCAAACCAGTTTGTGCTGATATTGTAATGGTCTTCGTATGTATCAGCCATTCGGTGCCAGTACTAGATTCCTGCTTCTGCAGGTTCGAAACTGGCCCCGGTTTCTGTTTGGGCTTTCTGGGACTCAGCCTAATGTCTGTGTGGGATAGAGTGAGAACTTGGGAGTGTGACTGTGAATCGGCCCCAGTGCCTGCCCAGCATCGCCTTTCTTACCGCTGCAGGGGAGTTCACTCCAGAGATGCGGCTGAGGATCCGTCAAGAAATCGACAAAGAGAAGAAGGTGGAGGCTTGGAAGGAACACTTCTTCGAGAGCTACTACGGGCAAAAGTAAGCATGTCTGAGCTATGCAGCGTCTGACCTCTGTGGTGTGCGGGATGCCTTTCAACTGGGTTGGGTGGTTTGGCGTCTGGGCTGTGCTGCATGGCATCTGGGTTGTGCTGTGAAGTGTCTGGGCTGGGCTGCGCGGTGGCTGGGCTGCGGCTGCGCGGTGGCTGGGCTGCGGCTGCGCGGTGGCTGGGCTGCGGCTGCGCGGTGGCCGGGCAGGGCTGCGCGGTGGCTGGGCAGGGCTGCGCGGTGGCTGGGCAGGGCTGCGCGGTGGCTGGGCTGTGCAGTGTCTGGGCTACACATGATCTGGGCTGCATTGCATCAAGGTGAAGTGCATGATCAGCCATAATGCAATACAGCTGGAGTCTAATATCCTGAGATACTGACAGTCAATTGGCGTGTGTGTTGGGAAAGGCCGAAGCCTTTCCATGTTTGAGGATTTGTGCAGAATTCTGTGGGATCAGCTGGGTACCATAGCTACAGCTTTTCTGGCTCCTGTGGGAATATCGGATTTTCTTGTGGCTTATATTTATGACCTGCGGTGCCAGCCCGATATTAAACATCATGATTAATAGCATAGCTACACAGCGTAATTGATGTACATGGTCTTTCTTATCTGGGCAGTCGTTATAAAGCCCAACATGAGAATCATCGTTTTCCATTTGGAACAAATCTCTGATCGCCGGCTGACACTGCGTTCTGCCATCTTTCACACCGGACACAGCGGGCTGGTTCCCTGCACCGACTGCGTTTTCCACTGTGCTGCCCTCTCTTTCGTGTTCCCCAATGGTGCCTAAATACTGCATGAGAGCAGAGCGGTTTGCATTTCCCCCTTCGCCGGTATGGCTCCTCTCCGCACATATCTCTGCAAATCACTTCTGTAAAGCGTCACTCTTCTTCGACTCCGATATCTCACAGGGGAGCTCAGTTTCGTTACCACAGACTGCTAACCAGCCTCCCTGGGCTTTTAGTTGCCAAGCAACCTCTCCCCGCACTGTGAATTTAAGCATAATGATACAGTCGCTGGGAGTAACAGCAGGGCTTGTCCAGGTAAACGGGTGGCAAGCTGCGCTGGAAATGGCTGGTCTGCTTCTGAGCATGTGTGGTCTCCTCCTCCTCATCATCATATCATCATCATTCTTATTAATATGAACCATGCAAACAAGTGCACAGCTAATATTAAAGCATGGCACAGTTCAACAAACCACGTAATTACATTATATTATTTCAGGAGAGAAACTTGGGAAGATTGAGGGTGTAAATCGCAGATGTGCCTCATAGCATCGCAATGTTTTTTAACCACCTCTCAATGGCAGCCTACACACTGTTAGTGAGTGAGTGTGTAATATGAGTGAGTGTGCGTATGTTTTAATGAGTTAGTGAGAGCGTGTAAGTGAGTGAGCGATTGAGTATTTCAACGAGTGAGTGTGAATGTAAATGTATGACTGGGTAAGGGAGTGAGCAAGTGAGTGTGTAAACAAGGAGCAAGCGAGTGTGTAAATTATCTAGTGTGTGAGTGAGTGAACAGATGAGCGAGTGAACAGATGAGCGAGTGAGCAGGTGAGCGAGTGAGCAGGTGAGCGAGTGAGCAGGTGAGTGAATGTGTGAGCGAGTGAGCTGGTGAGTGAATGTGTGAGCGAGTGAGCTGGTGAGTGAATGTGTGAGCGA
>JABFDZ020000043.1:17267366-17281371 GCA_019775955.2 Pollimyrus isidori
CTGCTCTCCTCTCTCCGGTGTCCCCCCCCTTGCTGTCCTCCCTCTGGCATTATGGACAGTGTCAGGACTTAACACACACTCAGCTTATCCTTGCTGCTCTGACCAGAAGGGGGTGCTCTACTACAGGGTGACTCCAGGTCAATCACCAGCTGAGCTAACCCCCACCCCTTGATGTGCTCCACCTTTTTAGTGGTGTACTGTGAAGCGTGAGTGTGTGGGTGTGTAAGCATGCCAAAAGTGTTGTACTTAGTTTGGTTAATTATGGTTAAGGATAGGGCTAGGTAGGGTTTAAGGTTGTCATGGTTAGGGTTATGCCCATAGGAGTGAATGAAAGGTACCCATCAAGGTGGGAACACATGGACTGTGTGTGTGTACTGAACTGTCGAGATGTACAGTGTGGGATCTTGATCTGTCTTTTTCAGAATGATTGAGGAAGGAGTGAAGCGGGGAAAGACGATGGCAGAGAAGAGACAGCTCTTCATGGAGATGCGTGAGTGCCCCTGCTCTGGCGCTGTCCTGCCTGCGTCCTGTCTGACTTCCCATTGATGTGTCTGCTCATTTTACCTCACACTTTAGGGGTGCAGAACTTTGATGTCATCAGACTGTCAACGTACCGGACCGCATGCAAGCTGAGATTCGTGCAGAAAAGGTGTAATCGTAAGTGTTGGCTTTTGAAATCTTCAAACATTGTTTTTCTGGGGGGTTTCTCTGGGGTCCTGTTATCACTGAAATTGTTACCATGATGTAACGATCTTAGTGACGCCGTTACTAGTTAAACTCCATAAATCAGATGTCATGCATGGTTATTAAAAACCAGATAAGGAACCTACACAGCTGTTATTGGTACTTGATGCTGGTTTGTTCAAGTCAAGCCAAAGTTTTATTTGACACATACACATACTCTGCCCAGTTTGCGGTGAAATGCATGGTTGGTCTACCTGCAAGACTATGAAAAGTATGAAGAGACAAGACATTAGACATTTACCAATACACAATGAACAATGATCATTAATATCCCTGGTGTGCAAATGGACAGTAGAGAATGAGTTTTTCCTGTCGAATGCGTGCTGCTCAGCAGGCAGTGAGGCTGGAGCTCCGTTCTGCAGAAGTGAGTCCTTAATGCACTCCATGGAAACTCCGTCTCAGTAAGGGCAGGCCGACTTGCGAAGGAGTGTTATGAGCTGAGGTGGATAGTTCAGGTCCCAAAAGTAAAAATCCAGACCAAGATTTTGTTTCCACCAACCAGTTGAGGACTCTGACTGTGACTCTTTATACACAACTGGTTGGTTGAAACAAACTCTTGGACTGGATTTTTGCTCTCAGGACCTAAACTTTCCACCTCAGGCTTTGAGGGTCAGTGGATTATGTGTATTTAAAGCGGAAAAGGAATTACGGAGAGCCCGTGTCGGAGTGTTTTCATAGCACATCTGACCAACACGTGTAAGCAAGGTTAACCACCGAGTCTGGCCTGGTTTGAGTACTGGCGGTTCCTGCTCACTCATTGTGTAGACCACACGGCTTAGCACTCTCATCTCCAGGGCGTTTGACCACAAGATGACCGCGAGATAAGCCGAAGCTGAATGTGAGTTCAGGTCGGATGAATGTCATTCTGTCCCTGCAAGCAGCCTTGGTTCGGAATCAACACCGTTTCCTGATTTGATTTGTGTGCTGTGGCTGCATCTTCTTGATCTCGTTCGCTTCCAGCACTCTCACATGCACTGTTTCATGCTCGTGTGTGTGATGGACATTCCTCGTCGCTTCTCTCTAGTTCACCTCGTCGACGTCTGGAACATGATCGAAGCCTTCCGCGACAATGGCCTGAACACACTGGACCACAACACTGAGATCAACGTGTCCAGGCTGGAGACCATCATCTCCTCCATCTACTACCAGCTCAACAAGCGTCTGCCGACCACACACCAGATCAGCGTGGAACAGTCCATCAGCCTACTGCTGAACTTCATGGTGGCTGCCTACGACAGGTGAGAAGGCCTGCTGAAAACCCAGGGGTCCAGAACCACATATGCACGTTCACAGAACATTCATTCATTTGTTCATTGTACAACCCACCACGCAGTACTACTTATTTGATACAGAATTTCGTGCAATACTTTCTCCAACATCCTGTTGTCTTTTGTTATTTATTGTTACTGTTTGTTAATGTGAAAATGTCAAGTCAAATCACTTTATTGGCATTTCACACACAAAATGAAATTTTGCTGTCTAAATGTATGGTTTGTGCTGTTGTAAACCTGCAGTTTCATTCAGGATTATCTGTCTGCGTCTCTGTCTATCCTGATCAAATCTGATCTGTTTAACCTCTGTCTTTGCTCGGTTGTGGCCAGGATTATGTCTGAACAAATCCCCCGGCCTCTTCTCCTCTATTTGAGGAGTCCTGTTTGATATGGTAACCATCTGAACCCGTGATGTTACCGTCTCATCTTTGGCGAGAGCTCGACGCCACGCTCTGTTTGATTTCCCCTTCACAGGAGCAGGCGGTTTTATGAGTTAATTGGTGGTAAAGGTTGCGACACTGTGTTCTCCCTTGTTTTTTTTTAAATACTTATATTAAATTAATTTATACCCTACAGCCACATGCCCCCCCCCCCTCCATCTGATAATAAACCTCAAACATCAATCTGAGGAGGTGTAACAGGGTTACAAATGCTAAACCCTTTTTTTTTTAATGAAGTTTTAACCAAAGTGTTGAATATTGATGAAGACATGGAAGCTGAAGGACTGGCAGGGGGCGTATTTAAAGAGCCAACCCTCCTCTTCTGCGACGATGCGAGCTGAACGTAGAGCGACGTTGCCTGGCTGGCAATTTGAGCGGTGCTGCGTGTCGGGACAGTGCTGGGGGGCAGAAATGCTAGCATCCATGTTCTCTTTGAGGTGTTGGGGTCTGCTTGTATGTCAAGGCCCAGTGATTGTTACTGGGATTTCATTTATAGGATCTTGGTGATTGTGGCGATCCCAAGCAACTCATCGTCATCATGAGGAGACGATGAAGTGTCCTTCACAAAGTATATTTATATATATACATTTCAGGTTTTTTTTTTTTTTTTTGCCTGGTTTTGTAATTGGTGGGAAACCTGCCAGATGGAATGGCACACTTGAGGCAGAGTTCTGTGCCATGTAGGTTCTGGTTATGCTAGTACCACCGACGTGTCTCCTAAGGATCCTCTGGAACTTCAGGAGCACAGCTGTGCTGCATCACACGGGGCGATGGAGGTTTGAAGCACACCCACCTTGCAGTAATCCTACTACGCATGTGCCGCTTTCCGTTTACCATCGGAATGACGCTGGATTTTCTGTGACCAGCGTGCATTTGGCAATAAATGGGCTCAATCGTAAAATGTCCTTAAGTACTTTTCCCAAACATCTACGATGGCAAGTTTGACCCTCGTGGAGGTAGTCAGTGAGGACTACCCTAGTAGTCTCAGCCCCCAGCCTCAGTAAATGGACTGCATTTATATAGCGCGAGTACTCAAAGCGCTTTACAATTTATGCCTCACATTCACCCATCCACACACCGGTGGCAAAGGCTGCCATGCAAGGCGCTAAGCTGCACACCGGGAGCAATTTGGGGTTCAGTGTCTTGCTCAAGGACACTTTGATGGGGTCAGGAGGAAGCGGGGCTCGAACCAGCAGCACTCTGGTTGCCTAACGGTTGTACTGCCTTCTGCACCACCATCTTCGCCGAGGTTTAGTAGCCCGAGTATAACTGTGTATATGTCAAAAAACATTCTCACCATGCTGTGGTGCAGTGATGTCCAGTCTCACCATGCTAACCGACAGCAAGCTCACAGACGCACCTCTAGACTCTCTGAAGGATCATGCGTCATTGTTGGGAATTATAGACCATTTGCACAGAGACGGCCCTGATTAGGTAGCCACCCCCTGGGTGCACGCCCCCTATGGTTATACCAGCCTTTGTTAGGGAGCCTTATGCTGAGGATTCAGTTAGGCCTGGAATAGCAGAGCACGTCTTTGATTTTAATCTTTGAATCGCGTCACACGTCTAGGTTGTTAAGAGAATCATAAGAACATAAGAACGATACAAACGAGAGGAGGCCATTCGGCCCATCAAGCTCGCTTGGGGATCGTTGGCATTAAATTTTTTTAATTTTTTTTTGTTTCAGTGAAGGCCATGGCAAGCTGACCGTGTTCTCTGTGAAGGCCATGCTAGCGACCATGTGTGGTGGGAAGATTGTGGATAAACTCCGGTGTAAGTATCCGTTAGCATGTCTGTTTTGGATCTCTGTCATATTTTTAAACAATGGCTCCCTCTAGTGTGTGTTGCCTGTAATTATGTTGCACTAATAAGTACCCTTTGAACATGGGAATATGTAATTTATAAAAATGGGGATACTTGGATGGACTGGGGGGCGTATCCTGAAGCCCCCCACCACCACTCGTCTGCCGCCCCTGCAACCCCCATACTGGATAACTGGTTGGAACATGCTGTGGTTACATGGAAAAATGGATGGTTTTTTTAAAACAAATGTATGACCAGGTTGTTTTTGGGGCCGTATCAGAAATTAGCCTAGCATTATTTATCATAACAAGATCAATGTAAAATATATATATATATATTTTTAAAAAAAGATTTACTGTAGCAAATAGCATTGATTTGTCAGAATTTTATCATTGCATTGGATGTCCACTGGTAGGTGCTGTTGAGCAGCCCACATTAACTCGGCATGGGTTGCTTTGTGGCGCACAAGTTCTAATGACCTCTCAGCATATGTGCTTACTGCGAGTACAAGCAGCTAAAAGTACAAGTGTAAATTCAGCACAAGTGAGACTTTAATTAGAAACAGGGCAGAGTAAAGACCTCACATACAGGAATACTTCCTCTGGCCATGTGATTACTAATGTTGTCCTGTCTTATACCGTATTTAGAGTAAGAAGCAGTCATTCGCCGCTTCTGTGCTAGACCATCAGTGTATTACTAAGTAATTTATTATTAATAGCACCACATTTTATTTGTATAATGTTTTTCAAGGACCCAAAAATGCTAGCATTACAGAAAATAGAATAGAAAAGGGATACTGTGCTCGACTAGCTGATTATGTACAACACAAGAATAACATGCCAGATGGTATGGGGACGAGGCAGGGAGTCACCCAGGACAGCGTGCCAACCCGTCCCAGGACACACACACACCATTCACACTTACAGTACAGGAAATGAACCTCAGCACATTCTTGGACTGGGGGAGTACAGGGGAACCCGGAGGAAACACGGGCCGAACATGCAGACTCCATATACCCACAATCAGTTTTCCAAAGGTGTGAGGCAACCGCGACACAATCAGAAAACCAATCGGGACACACTGATAAACAGGGCCGGCCCAAGGCATGAGAGAACTAAGTGGGCGCTTAGAACCCAGCCTCCACCAGGGGGCGCCATCTCATGAGCCTGTCAGAAAAAGAAGGAAGATGGCATAACGGTTTTAATCAAATTTCCCTGAAATCGGTTGGCCCGACCCTGCTGTTGAAGGCCTAGTAGCCTAGACATCCCGTCTGTGTCGCCCTTACGGAGGATCATGTATGAAAATAATGCAGCAGCCCACTCCTGGTTGTTGTTTATGTGATAGAATGTACCATATCAATGAATATGTTGCATACAGGTGGCAGCGTGTATTACATACGTGCTTTGGTGCTGTATTTGTAAGCGTGCGCGTGTCTGTCTGCAGACATCTTCTCCCAGATCTCCGACTCCAGTGGCATGATGATCTTCACCAAGTTTGACCAGTTCCTGCGGGAGGTGCTGAAGCTGCCTACCGCCGTGTTCGAGGGGCCGTCTTTTGGCTACACGGAGCACTCTGTCCGGTCCTGCTTCCCCCAGCAGGTCAGGCCTCCCCCTTTTCAGGGAGTTAGGGAGACCCTGGGGGACGTTTGGACCCCCCCCCCTCCACACCCTTATTTGGGTCCCGATACCTTTCTGCAATATGGTGGTTCTAAGTGACTCTGCTTGTGTAAAGATCGGAAGAAACTGGATTTTTGAGTAAAACAAATGGTATGAAGGGTGGTGGAGTGTTATGTACTGAGAAAATGTTTACACTCATTTAATTTGTTTTTTCAAATGTTTCATTTTGCTGGAGAGAGATGCCCCCTCCATCATTTGACGTATATTTACTTCTATTTCTTTATAATTATTTCTCTTCCTGTCTTCTGTTCCTATTCTTTTTGGGTATTATTGTACTTCTTATGATGTGTATAATTGTATGCTCCATACCCATCACCTGCACGATAACACATCCCTTGTACTTTTTTGTGTTTGGTGAATAAAAGTATTTTGATTCTGAACTCGTCTCTCTTCTAGAAGAAGATCATGCTGAACATGTTTTTGGATGCGATGATGGCAGATCCTCCCCCACAGTGCTTCGTCTGGCTTCCCCTCATGCACCGACTCGCCAATGTAGAAAATGGTGAGTCCCCTGTTAGGTCTTTGGGCAGTGCCCCCTTGTGGTCGCCTCCAGTGTTGCATGGTGAGTGCCCCGACGCCTTTCTAACCCTCTGTTCTCATTGCGGCCCAGTTTTCCATCCGGTGGAGTGCTCTTACTGCCGTAGCGAGAGCATGATGGGATTCCGGTACCGGTGTCAGCAATGCCACAACTACCAGCTGTGTCAGAATTGTTTCTGGAGGGGCCATGCCAGCGGGTCCCACAGCAACCAGCACCAGATGAAGGAGCATTCGTCATGGGTGGGTGCTATCCCCTGGGACAGGCCGCTCTTACACAGGGCGCCACCTGGTGGTAGTGCACAGATTTCATAGAGGATGCAGCATCACATAGGACATCATCAATGCACACGTGTATCATTTATTTATGTATTTCTTGCCTGCCTAATGCTGTTGATTCATTGACTAACATCTGAGTAGGACATCCCCTAAGAACTTGTAATGTAACAACATCCCCAAAGATGCAGCCATTCTTAATGCCCTGGCTGTGGAGCTGTGAGCTCCACCTGTGAATAATCATATTTCCCAATAGATGGCAGCATTGCATCTTTACTCATTCCGCTGTTGGGTTTGTGCTGCTCTCATCGTTGTGCAGTCGTGTTTGCTGTCTTTTGCTCTGTTTTGGGTCTCCCTGCTTGCCCTGCCTGCTGGCTGACTTTCAGGGCTGCGTGAGCGCCCGTCGGAAGACAAACGTAGCCTTCGGCCCTGCGCACATCACTCTCTAAGCCACCTCCTTCTCCTCCTCTTCCTCCCCTCTTTCTCCTCTGGACCTTGAATGTTTCAACGCCATGTTTCCGACTTCGGTGGTCGCGTTAGTGGGACATCTGGGGAATAGTCTGCTTTGTGCTGAGGTTTAGACCTCAAGGACAAGCACGGCGCATAACAGTCCCACTGCTTAAATAATTCACCGGCCATCTGTGCTGTTTGCTTTTAGGACGTAAGATCTTCCTCTCTGCCCCTCTGTCCCCGTTTCCTCCTAGCAGAACAGCACTGGCCTGTTGACAAATAATCTCTCCATGTCATCATGCTGTATCAATGGTTATTATTAAGTGTTCGGTCCTGTGTCGCCTGCATCCGGCTGTACGACCTGAAGGCCGTCCAGTGTTTCTGCAGCATTCAGAGCTCAGCAGACATGCATGAATGGTAGCTGGCCCTCTTGTTTTTTCCGGGCCTACCACTGGGTGGCGCTGTAGCGGACACATGAAACCATGCATGACCCTGTGGCCTGCTTCTCTCATGCAGAAATCTCCGGCCAAGAAGCTCAGCCACGCCATCAGCAAGTCGCTGGGCTGCGTCCCGAGCCGAGAGCCGCCCCACCCCCTGTTTCCCGAGCAGCCGGAACGGCCGCTGGACCTGGCACACATCGTGTAAGTGCTTGGGGGGGTCTCGGGTGGGGTGTTGGGTCGGTGCCCTTGCCTGTGGTTTCGGTAATGCTGTTGTCAGCCTGGACTTCCCGATTACCTCCGTTTGCGATGCCAGCAGAGGGCAGCAGTGTCGGCCGGCTTCACGTTAATCGGGGAGAGAAGGCGTCCATGGGCCGATCGAACCATCTGCAGTCCCCGTCACACAGCCTCGATGTCCCAAGCCGGGCAGCCAGGCCTGAATCTCGTATCGGCTGAAACATCTGAAGCCGCGTCGAAGCACATAGGCGTGATGTTTGCAGCCTGGAATGGTCCTCGTTTGACTGACTTCCAGATAGGCTTGACGCCAGTTTCCGATGTCTGGCTGCAGATACCTTTGCTTATACAGATTGACGTCAGCTGGATTAGTTTTTGAGGAACCCCCTCAAAATGTCACCTTGCCCCCCCATCCCCTTTAGTGTGACGACTGTTTGTGACCAACAGGGGACCCCCGAACGTCAGGGACTCCGCACAAACCCTACCACTGCTGAAGCCAGTGGTGCACGTGTTAGCCAGTTCTTTGTCTCTGTGAGTTCTCTTGAGGTACGTTGAATGTTTAGGGCTGCCTCGTTAGGGGAGATGGTTCCCTGGTGGCGTTACTCACGACTGGGAAAGCCTATGCTGGTACTGTAGGCCAGCCTCATGGCTGAAACTGACGTCTCGGGCGAGCGGGACGTTACCTTTCCGGTTGCCGTAGAGATCCGGATCATCCCCCTTCAGGAATCTGACATGCCGCGGCAGATCAGTTCAGACATTTCCGCGATTTTTTTCCAGCTCCTGGGACGGGACCAAAGGGGCCCACATCACAGTTCTCCTCACCTTGTCTTGGCCCTGCAGTCTCACCGTGAAAATAAACACGGCAGATGCTGTCTGTTCGCTGCCGTATCCTTGGCCGTACCCGGATAACGATACGCGCGGCTTAGAGTTCACTACTGGAATTACATACGGTCTGCCTCAGGATATGCCGGCTCGGTGTATGATTACTACCATTTGGGCGGCACCTGCACGCCTCTGTGTCGCCGGGCCGGGCCCCCACCTGCGATCTCGCCATCTCTCATACCCCAGGGCTCTTGCCTGCCCCCACCTGCTTATCCTTAGTTCACCCTCGCCCAGATTTGAGAAGGCTCTCCATCATGTCTGTTGGTGTTTAGGGGCACGGGTTTGGCATCTCATTCTTTCCCCGTGTTTCGATTGGCTGAGACCGGCCCATTTAGTTCAGGTGGGACTATGCTGAGCTCCTAGCCACAGAATAATTGGGCAGGACCATTTTGGTGAAGCTGCAGGGAGAATATATATGCATGCATACACACACAGATATATACACACACACACACACACACACACACACACACACAATCAGACCAGTGACCTTTAGAGCCACGACCTTCACCAGCACTTTCAGAGAGGATCACGTGAGGGTTTTCAGCTGCAGGGGAGAGCCGGAGTGTTAAAGTGACAGCGTGCGCCTTCTGTCCGTCTTCGGCCGTCCTGTGGAGATGCTGCAGGCAGTCTTCATGATGTCTGCCCTGTGTATTTAGCAGATTTTGGCAGGTGTATTTGTTTTATTAGCGGTAATAAATATCTATGGTGCGTTGCCGTTTTATCATGTATACAATAAAGTGGGTTGCGGTACGCGGTGGTTTAATTATAGTATATATCCAGGCTGTGGGCATGTTCGGTGTAGGAGAACCGCTTTCTGACAGCTTCTGCGATCAGATTTAGGAGAAGATGGCAGGGAGTTCCCGTTTCCTGGTAGTCCAGTCCCATTTCTGTGATTCCTTGTCAGTCTATACCGTGATTCTTCACTTGACTTGAGTCGGCAGCCTATCATAAAATCACAGAGAATTATGGGTAAGTCCATCATATTCTTGTGGCACATAAAAATATATCTATACTGCAGATTCACAATGCCTCCTTTTGCAGTTTGGATAAACCGTCTGAGCACATGAAGCTAGGGGAGCACCAGTCTCGAGCAGAGGCCCATAGCCCCTCCACACCCACCACCGCCCCCCATTCCCATTTATATAACGCTGACTGACGTCTCATTTCCATCCTGGAGATGCAGCTTTCCCAAGGTCAGGCGTGTGTTAGGAGATGCCGAGCGATGAGGCCCCCAGGGCGGGCTGGGAGGTGGAATGTGATTATAAAATGGCAAGGGGAATAAACTGGGTGGGGGCCAACATGAAGAACGAGTTGCCTGATTATTACAGTGCAGCAGCATCGTCACTGATCGTGCAAAGAGAGCAGCATTGTCCACAGGCTGTAGGCTTTCTGTTTAACCAACAGAAGTTCATTTATGGTTTAACGTTGGTGGGGGGGCAATGGTGGACAGGATTATCATAGGTCTTTACAAAAGGGGGGTGTTCAGGGGTACCTAACCGTAACCCTAACCTGAAGAGGTGGGGTCTCCTCTACTTCTGTGGGACCTGCACATTCAGGGCAACCATTGACATGCTGTGAAAGGGAGCGTACTGTGGATGGGAGTGGTTTCAGTCAGTTATTATAAGGAACAGCATGACTTGCTGTGTATCACGTTTCCCAGAAATAGTTTAATTCGAAATTTGTCATCCTGCTCGAAACGGGCTGCTGTTACGTGACGTATACACAGTGAGCACTGCGAGATAGCTGACGTTGGTGAAGCAGGAGCGGCGACGGTGACTGCAGACAGTGTGACCCAGGAAGCAATCGTCGGCCGCCGGCATGAGATTCTGATCTGTTGGCGTGGGCAGGTGGTGAAGGCTTGCAGGGGGTAACCAGGGCAGAGGGGAGATTAGAACTTATGCAGTCGGGTTCCAGGACGACCAAGCCTACGAAACCCGAGAGGCGCGATGTGATGGGATGGCAGCAGAGCCACTGAGCTTCCTGACTGTGTCACGCGGGGGATGACACGGCATCAAAGTTAGTGCACTGAGGTGCTGTGCGCGTGTCAAACGAGCTGTTCTGGCAGAACGTGAAGTAGCTTTGCTGTCAGTCTGAGATGGGAACAGTCCCCCTGTTCTGACAGAAGAGTTGTACATCATACTTGCGGAAACTACTGAATGAAAATGCGTTATTTGCTATCTTTACTAGTGCATAGGAATTCTTTCATTTTTCATATATGCCCTCTCACTCTGCTTTAAGACGCACATGCACACACACACACACACACATAAAGAGAGGAGAGAGAAGCTGGGGGTCTGAGTGCAGGGTCAGCCCTGGGGCCCAGTGGAGACTCTGGCAAGGGTATAATTTGAAGCTGCAACCTTCTGATCAGTCACAAAGGCCTAAACCACACGCTGCCCCTTTGAAAGAGCGTCATTGTACTGTACAGGGACATAGTGTGACCTCATTCCTGTTCTGAATCCCTCTGCGTCTGAAAGGAGCCTTTTGCTTTAGTGCTATGGAGTTCTTCACCTGACTAACAGCGCTGCTGTTTTCAAGCCGGCCATAAAGCCACGGGCGCGATGCAAGGAGATCAATGCCAGTTCTCACCAAGGGCACCAACGCCTGACTTGAGAATTTCTGCGTCTGCTCCGGCTCCAGATTTAGAACAGCAATTCTTGACTCATCTCACCAATAACGTTCTAGACAGACCTGGGGACGCCCGCCTAGCTGGGGGCGATGAAGAGGACGCGTGACGTATACAAGTATCGCGCCATGGAAGACCTAAGCGACGCTGCATGGATGGATTGATTCCTGTCGTCTCCTGTTAAAAGGTGCCGCAGCAGAGTCGGGGGTTATGTAAAATGGATGGATGGATGGTTATTGCTCTGTTTACAATCACACATCAGTTTTAATTGCTTAAAACGGGACAATCTTCACGTCGTATGATTTTGTCTGCTCGCTTGCTTGACCTCACCTTAAAGGATATGACATAATTTAAAACTGGGTAAAATGTCAATGTTTTTGGTGGTGGTGACCGGGAGAGTCGTGAAAGAGGTGTGTTTCTGTTCGCCCCCAGCCTCAGAGTAGCGTTCTAGAGCTGCTGCTCCCTGATGTTACTGCATCACGCTCTCTGAAGTGGTCCAGGGTTTGTGACCCAACCTTCTCTCCATCAATTAGAATCAGACCTGTAGGAGTTACAGTTGCGTCTTGGCAGGTTGAAGAGGCACACCTACAGGTCAAGAGAACACAGTGTAGACCTGTGCCAGGCCCTCGGGATGCTGCCCTTGTCCAGCTTGCTGTGCTGGAACTCTTGGTTTGTTCCACCGCGTGTGTTAATGAGCGGTATTCTGGAGAAGGTCACCAATGAGGTCTCCTGATTGTTTCTCTGGGTTACTCGGCATTTTTGGTAGGTACAAGGGTGGATTAATTGCCCCAGTAAAAAAGGAACTTCTGCACCCCCTGCCCCACTCCCCGATGTTTCAAAAGTTAATGACTAACTAGTGAATGAAGTTAGAAGATTGCCGCTAGCTATAGTGTTACTTAATATTTAGTGTAGTTACTGACTGTGGGGCCACGTAATGCGGGATTCAAGTTGTGATGAACACTGGCGCGGGCAGCGTAGGTATCGAGCGGCTCTGTAAGGTTCCCCAAGTCTCTGCGGCTTTTCATGCCCCAGAAGCTCGAAATCTCGCCTCCCCGCCCGTTGCCTCCTGACCTAAATCGTCTGAATTAATATAGAAGCGAATATGAAATGAGAACGTGACAGGCTTGAGGACGATGTGTGCTGCTGCGGGCGTGACTTGTGCGCTGGTTTCCTGCCCGCCCCCCTGCCCGCCTTCCTGCCCACTCTGTTTATCTGTGGGGAGGGGGGGGGGGGCCTTTCTTATTTCACTTACTGGCACCATAAATCTTTCATTCCTCCCTTTCTAGTTCCGAGTGCTTTTCCCAAGCGGCTCGCGGTGGATGAGAGCGTTGGGCGGGATTTACGGCTGTGTGTACGGACCAACCCCACGCGCTTCCCGGAACCGTGTCCCCAGTCACGTCCCGGTGGAACCAGCTTACGTCACCCTAATACGCATCTGGCCTGAATAACTGGGTGCAGCGCAGAGTGCAGGGAGGCGGCGTGAGACGTGGCACTGCTGCACCCACCATGCCCTCTGCCTCACCCGCCTGCACACCTCCGCCTCGCTGCAGTACAGATCCTTCCGCCTCAGCGTAACGCACCAGTGACAGGTCACACGCCATTATGCGGTGGTGCGACTTCAAGGCCTGTGCGTTGATTGGCCGAGCTTCAGATGCTCATACTGTCAGTTCCCAATTAGGAATATGGCATCATTTATGATCAAAATTATAATAAAATTTGAATCAAGTACAACCGCTCCTCATATAGTGACTTCTTTGGTTAGTGACCATTGTACACTTATCCACCTGGAACTTGGTCATTAAATGAGGAAGTGGCTGTAATATACTTTGAAGAGCTGAACTATCGTTGGATTAGGCTCTTCATATTGGCAGGATTAGCTGGGATTTTTACAGACCAGATTTGCTGTATATTTACCTTATATTCCAGCATTATCTTCAGTGCTATTAATTTTACACATAGCTTTGTCTGATTTGTCTAGAACTGAGAAGGAATTTTATTGAAGCCATTTGGCATGAGAAACGGCCTTTAATATACGGTTCGCTGGTTCAGGTCCAGTGTTCTTTATGAGCAAAGATTTTGTGAGAGATTTCTTATTTGCAGTGAGATGCATTTCGGCCTTGAGGCTTTCGGGGATGGTGTTTCTCAGTGCCTGAATTTGCAGTTAATTCATGTGATCTGCAGGACAGAGCGAAGCGACCCGGAGCCGTTCAGTGGCTGCCTGATGGTCCGTCGCTCCTTCCAGCGAGACGCTCTGTTCTGCCCTTTGCTCCCACTCCCTGTGTAGCTTTGGTAATGGATTCAGGCCCGTACCTCCGTGTGCCCATATGGGGCCTCAGCTGGTCGAGTTTAATTTGTCCCCCTGACTTTGCATTTGGTGACTTGGAGGTAAAGTTCCTCTCCCCAAGGCTTCTGGGCGCCTTTAACAGAAAGAGCCATCCATCCATCCATCCATAACCACTTATCGAACAAAGAGACGTGTTGCAATGGCTTCCATCTCTTTGCACATTTTTTTTGCTTTAATTTTCTGCTCTCCTTCAGGACTGCGATACACATATGTTGAGGAAAGCGCCAAAGCTTTAACCCACAACATTCATCAGAAGAAGCGCCGTAGCTTCAACTCTGACACACA
>JABFDZ020000043.1:17293941-17323090 GCA_019775955.2 Pollimyrus isidori
ATCACCGCCACATCACCCCACCCAGCCAGGCCTGCTTTTCCTCACAGCTAACGCTCTGCCCCCACATCACCCCTCCCCAGCTAACGCTCTGCCCCCACATCACCCCTCCCCAGCTAACGCTCTGCCCCCACATCACCCCGCCCAGCTATGAAAATCTCAGTTTTTAAATAACTAAGTGCAGATTTAACATTGTGTCTGTAATTTTAATTGTTTCTAAAGGAAAATGTGCAAGTCTTAAGTGGTTTTTAGTTACTTAACTGTGTAATGTACCATCTCCAGCACTAGAGGGTAGTGCTGCACATTCAAGTAATATACATTGAGAAATACCAGCCCAGTTAAGGATCAAGATTTTATTTTTGTCATACTGCAATTATACCAACATTTACTCTCTAGGATGACATAAATAACACAGCAATCAACACTGTATTCAATAAAGAACATATAATGCAGGTATATGTTGACTTGGGGCACCAGGCATAAGTCAGTTTGGGCGTGTCTTGGTATTTATAAGGAGAAGGAAGACTTTAAGCACAGCACTGTAATGTACCCACAGCACTCGATAGCAAATAGTAATGCAAATATAAAATCACAGCACTTTTTATTTAGTTATTCCTTTTACATTACAGAAAAAGATGCCACCAATTGCCTTGTGGAGTCGAAAGCAGTAGGAGCTGAGAAAGACAGTGGCTGAAGCTGTGTTGATTGTTTTTTTTATGTAATGAAATAGCACAGTATAAATACTGTATCTGTCGTACCTGCTTATTGTAGCTGTCCATCATATATACGTAGTATGATTGCTGTAGTACATGTTAGATATGCGAAGTGGCTCATTATACAGCAGGCAGCACCGCTCATTCTCCTGCGCCTGTTAAGGTTATGCAATATACCCGCTACTCACCGAAAGGTTATCATCAATAAATAAGCTTGTAGCATATTGCACTTTTGATGTAAGTAACCATACAAACATATAGTGCATGAAAAACATTTGATATATGAAAGTATTGCAGCATAGTTTATTGAGAAGGTCTAAGTGGAAAAGGGTGATCCGTGATGTCGTAAGCGCTTTAATGGTGCCTGTAGAAACCCCACCCATCCCGACAAACACTGACCGTTTCAGGGGTAAATAGTGGGTCAGACTGACGATCTGATATGTCACTTTAATTATAGTAATGTGAAGTAGATTCTGGTGTGAGCAAGCTTTTGATCAATGTTCCTTTGTGTGTGCATGAACTCTGCATGTTTATCACTCGCGGACCTGCTTTTCCCCTCTCTCCGCGTCTCCTGTGCTGTTTACTGACTCTTTTTGTCTTTCTTCCTGCTGAACGCCGCCTGGTAGGACGAAGAGCAAAAGCAGGCAGTAAGTGTCTCCTTAGCTGTGTACCCAGCTGAGTTCAGATCAGCCTCGCTGGAACGCTTACATGCTGCCGCCACCGTGTCACGCGAACATCACGCTCTCGCTGGGCTGGGGCTTCTTCCGGTTCCAGGCTCTGATGAGATGCATTTTTTGGACGCCACACCGTTCGTCACGGCTGCTCACAGAAGAGTCTCCCGTCTGTTGTCCCATCCGTAATCCCTGAAGTTTCATTGTGCACGTGACAATGAAGACATTCTGTTCATCGTGCAGCACAATGAAGAGACACCTTGATATCTTTTGTCATCAGCATCGCACAAAAGGTCTTTTAAAGCACGTTAAGCGCACGTTTTATATTGATACCTTGAAAAGAGGGTGTTGCGTGTTTTAGATTAGAATGGGACTTTGGAGTTAACTTGGACCACAACGTCTCCATTTACCTACACATGGGGCAGGTTTGTGCAAAGCGAACACATCCTTCTTGGAGTTCTGAAATGTGGAACTCATCAGATAGCTTCTTTAGTGATACCCTTTCATGTGACATGCTGCTTTTCCTGTGGGCCGTGGTGGAGCGGTGCTTTATTTTGTCTGTATTGAGTTCGGTGACACCAGACCACATCAGCGTGATGTCGTCCCCCTCGGCCAATCGGACACTGTGAGGCAGGGAGATCTGTTTTTGAAGCATTTGCTGTCGTGATTAAGCCGACTGCCATCTGCTGCACTGCGAGCATAGAGGACGAGTAAAAATGCACAAAACAAGGGAGAGGCACCTGTGGAATAGCAGGGTCCGATTCCAGCGAGGGGGGAAACTTGTTTGGGCTGTTTTAACAGGCCATAAAACCCCTGTTTCAGACCCCTGTGTCCCTGGGCCTCATAGAGGTTTTGAGAGGCGGCTTTGACGCGTTTCCTGTGAAACCAGATTCCCCAGAGTATGTATGGTGTAGCTCAGTTCTGGAGCAGCGGAGGTCCCAGCACTTTCCATTACGCAACATCAGCCTCTGATTTACTTATACTTTGAAACTCTACCAGCGTTTCTCCTGACAAATGGTTTTTTTCCCAACAGAAGTGGTGATTTTTTAAAATATTTTTGTCTCGGCCACCCCCACTCTTTCTGTGGTCATTACTTTTCTTCAAGCGCTTGCTCTGTCGCAGCTGGAGAGGGATCAGAGTGGGGAAAGTCCATCCACATCTGTTTAAAAAAAAAAAAAAGTTGGGGGGAAAAAAAACGTGAACTGGATCCAATTTATCCACGATAATTACTGTGTGCAGTTTGTCACCCCTGATTATCTCCACCTGCCTGTGGGACTTTTGGGGTGGGGGGATGGGCTTGAGCCCGAGAAACACTCTCTGTTTCCTGTGCTACCTGAGCCCCACACCCCCATCTACACAGTACCTGCTTTTGTGCTCTGCTCTGCTCTTGCTGCTTCCCCACTGTTGTGATGTGATTTTCATCCTCTTAATCATTATTGCAAATCTCATGCCCTTGTATCTGGGCACAAACATGCATTTCTGTTGTTCATAACCCGAATTCTAATCGTTTAAAAACACATGAATTGCATGTGGTTTTACTTTAGTCTAGGCCATGGGACTTGATATTACTTGATGTGCTGAGTGCAGTTATTGTTCAGGATTCTGCTGGACATTTTTATTACTTCTGGGAAAAGTTAGGAGAGACTCATTGTAAAAAAAAATAAAAAATGGATGAAATCTAACATTATAAATGTTCGGTAAACTGGCTTATTGAAGTATATGAATAATTTCTAAGTTTGTACCTGAGGGAAACCAACCAAATGCCTTCTGTGCACTGCTGCTGTTGGCCATGGTCTCTCTGTGACAGTGGGTATCTCCGTGATGGTGGGTTTCTCCGTGGGTCTCACTGTGACAGTCGGTTTCTCTGTGACAGTGGGGTTTCTCCTTGGGTCTCTCTGTGACAGTCAGTATCTCTGTGATGGTGGGTTTCTCCATGGGTCTCACTGTGACAATCGGTTTCTCCGTGACAGTACTGCCATCCACTCCTCTGTACATTGGTCATCTGTCACGTGACAATCCTCTTGCATGCTGCAGATTGGACAGACAAAATGATCTGTCTTGCATTTATTTTGCAGTTGTGACTTTAAGCTTTTAATAATAATAAGGTACACGAATGTTATACACTGCAGTGGTGCGTGCGTTTCAGAACCTTCAGTGACCCGTGTCTTTGACAAGCCCTAGTAATGCACGGATTTAATAAGCCGCGGTGATGTGCGTATGTGGTAATCTTTGCTAGTGAATTTAGAAGAGTCTTCAGTGATATGCAGATTTGATTAGCTTCAGTGTGCAGGACAGGCTGCCATGAACCCATGTATCGGTGCGTTTCCTCAATGATGCTTCCTGAGGACTTCATGGTGTCTTGGTCTGTCTTCTACTGCACCCTGATCTATCTCCACCATCTCCCTGTTCGTCAGGCGCAGGCGGCCATCTCTCCTCACACGTCACCCAGCCATGGTGGCGGCCGTCCGCTGCCCATGCCTGTCCGCTCCACGTCCGCCGGCTCCACCCCCACACACGGCCCCCAGGACTCCCTGGCAGGCGTGGGAGGGGACGTCCAGGAAGCCTTCGCTCAGGGTAAACGGACCGTCACCCAGCTGCATGGTGTCCACCCGTAGATGGAAGCAGGAAGCTGACTTGTTTGATGAGTCTGTAGATTGTGACGGCTCATTTTGACGCTATGAAAACCCGACAGGCGGGTTCCGTGATTCCAAGTATCTCATCTTCAGGTCATCTGCTTACTGACCGTCTCTGTTTGCCTTCCAGGTCCCAGGAGAAATCTTCGTAATGATCTGTTAGTCGCTGCCGATTCTATCACAAACACCATGTCGTCTCTGGTGAAAGAGCTTCATTCTGGTACGGCCGTCCTACTGTGGTGCCTCGAGCTCCTGAAACTGCACTTCAGACTAAACATGAAGCAAAAGCCGACTGTAAAAGTCAGCATCTCCGTGGCCTTCATGCCACTGTTTGTCACTGTCACTATCTCATACTCCCAAAACTCTCTGATGTCAGCTGTGGAGCTGGAAGTCTGCTTTCATGGTTCCAGCCCTTTGCAAGGAGGTGTCCTGTAATAGTGAGGCGATGGATTTTTTTTAATCAGCAGACGTGAACGTCACAAAGTAAACCATATGGATAAATTAGCATAATGTGTGATGATGTTCGCCGGCTGATTGAAGTGCCACCGTGCTGCCAATCGTGACTTGTTTTCTCTCTGATCCCGAAGTTGAGGACGGTTGTGAGGAAGAGGAGGAGAAGATGCTGAATGGGAAGGACCGAGGTGAGTCAGAGTGTGACTCATTCTCTGCCCCCTGTCCGCAATACGACCTTTATATCAGCGGCCCAGTCCGCCAACTAAAGTTGATGCTTGGCAACGTTTTTGTTACGTATGGTAACCGCAAACTACTCTCCCGACTTTGAAAGTTCTCCAGCCCTGTTGCTGCTCGCGAACATTAACTGCAAGCTCTCGAAGAACAGGTCGGGCGTCATAAACGCGTCGCCTGGTTTGCTGGCCAGGTCTCGTCCGGCATCTCCTTGCAGTCTCGTTAAATTGAGCGGCAGCCGCCTTTGTAACGCAGCCGCTCTTTGTACCTCGCAGAACCTCCAGCCCGACTTCTGACCTGCTGGCAGTTATGAATTTTATGGGTGTCGGCCTGCTGGCTTTTAGTGGCTCTTCTAAGGGGTTAAGATGGCTGATCCGGATGCAGATTCCCTTTCACGCTCGGCCCTGCGACTTGCCGTTTCCCACATGTTTCCCCACACGGTGTGACAGATACATCGTCCTCACGCTGTAGGTGTACACGCTGCAAAGATAAAGGCGCCCTTCTGTGTTCTGCTTTGTAGCATTAGCACGTCTGAGGAGAGTCACCTGACCAAACCCCATGACTGAGCTGTAACCAGGGGCAGTTTTGTTGCTTGTGGGGCCCCACTACTAAGTCACTTTTGGCCCCTCCCATGATGTTTCAAAGCCTAAAGAAATAGCTAGCAACTAGAGTCAGTAGATTGGGTCCAGCTAGCCAGTTAGCAAAACATGTTGCTATAGTGTGTCTTTTTAGTTAGTATTTAGTGTAGTGACTGTTTGAGACCAACAGGGGGCCCCCAAGCCCCAGGGGCCCTGCAATGCCGCTCCCCGTATCGTGTTTCATATGACCATCTGGAAGTCTGTGACATTACGCATCATGTTCCTCTGTACTTTCTAGGTTAAGCAGAAACAGGACCGGAGGAGTCAACCCAAGTAAGTCTCCTGTAGATTTTCTCTATTCTCCTGTTTTTGTCTTACAAGACGCTGATGAATCATTTGAATAACAAATATTTGCCCTCTGCCCTCTTTCAGGCACAGTGACTGTCCGGAAAATAGGCAGCCACTGTGCAGATACCCCCCTCATCACGAGAAACAGGCACACACCCCCCCCATCGCTGAAGACACCCAGACACAAGGAGGAGATCCAGCCTGGCCTACCAGCCCAGCTTGCCCCTCCCGGCCCCACCTGGCCAAATGGATGCCCCCCCCCCATTAATCCATATCATAGTGCATGCTCTACTTGATGCTTGGACTTCACTCGGAAGCTTCCGGGCCTCGGCCCATCTTCTGTTCATCTGCGCTGGCTTGTGTAACTCACCCGTGGCTTTGTCGCTTTGGCAGTGTAATGACTTTGCGGATTTTCCTCACCCCCCCATCCCCCCAGGATGGTGCTCTAACCACAGACCCGGAAGGGGTGCCTCCCACCGTCAGACTGTGCGTGACGCCGCCTCCCGTTAATCCGTCTGTTTCAGTTTTGCTGGTCATACCAATCTCTGAGGGCTTCATGTGTTGGTCTGCCTGCCTTCCAACCACGGCCAATGCAGAAGAGCAGCACCTACTGAAGTCCATTAGTCTTGTTTAAGATTCAGTCCGCTAGCCAACCAGCTATTGGCCAGAAATAAGCTCTCTCATGCTACAGGGGTGGGATTGTTGTTGGGTTTTATCAAAACTTGTAACTTTTTACATTTTAAAAACAGCTGGCGAAACGCATTAGGGTCTGCGATCACCACTACCAGCCAAATGCTATTTTCTGTATCGATCACTGATCAGAACCAGACAGAAAGGTAACAGTTATAAATATAAATCTGGTACAAAGTCCATCCTTAATCTGTTTGTTCTTGTCAGAGGGCACATTTTATAAGGAAATAGGTCTTTTAACTACCCACATGTTAAGAGTGAGGCCAAAGACCCGATTTATGGCTGAAATTATAAATGCCTTTATAAGCAATGGAAGTGTGAAACCGGCAAGATGGCGGACTGGAGGAGGGTGCGGTGACAGTGCTAGCAGTCAGCTGGGCGTCTCGCTGAGATCTCTTCTGCTGTTATTTTGCTGTGGCGGTATGCTGAAGTTAAACAGCTGGGTTCGAAGGGGACTGCGTTCCCAGGTCATGTGTCACTGGGTAGTCAGTGTACTTACTGTATATCGTGTGGCTTTTTTTCCTTTTTTTTTTTTTTTTTTTTTTTTTTTGTATTTTGGTTTTGACTTTTGTTTTTGCTTTTAGATTTATTTGGTCATTTTTGAGATTTGGCTTTTTGTTTAGGCATTTTTATTGTATTGTTTTGTTTTTGGATTGTTTTTCTTTTCCCCCAAATGCTTTCAGAAGCTGTCCGCACGTCTGTGGAACAAATGTGGATTTTGGACAGTGTCTTTTTGTGTGGCCTGAGGAAGTGAAGGAGGTGTGAGGCATGTGCCCCTGCGGGGTTTTAACAATGTGCCGGTGCCTGAAACAGTTCGTTATAATGAGGGAACCCACAGGGTAAGATACCAAGGTTAAAATGAGCTCAGGGAGACTTGAATGACTGGAGCTGTGGTCGTCGTTTCTTCCTAGGAAATGGCGGCAAAATATCATTTCTGATTATGCAAGGATGGTGGTGAAGCTGAAGCAGCAAGCAGCGAAGCTCAGGGTGCAGACGGGCAGCTTCTTTGGTTTGGAGGTGAATACCAACCCGCCACTCCAAAGCTATGCCAAGACTTTATTTTATTTATTTTCTGGACCCAGTATCTCTTAGATATTTTTAAAGGAGTTTTAAATGAACCTGGAGTCATGTTGACTGAACCTTTCCTTGAACTAGAGCCCAAAAATCAGATTTTATGTGAAATCGGAGTGGAGCGCATCTATTTAGAATGTGTATACTATCGGTTTCGGAGCAGGTCAACACACACCAAGGGCTGCTGATGTTTTATTCTGCACAAGGTTACATTTTATTAAAGACTCCTGAACTGAAACCGCTTTGGAAAGTTCCGGAATGTGAGCCATTAATCGGTGAAGATGGGTGGATGATTCCTTAGGCTGAGACAAATGGCTTTTCTTTGGCTTTTATATAACAAAATTAAGTTATATAAGGGGTTCTTCCATATCTCTGTGTGTCTATTCACTGACTGAGCACTGCTAGGAGACAGATTCTCGTAAATTCCTGGTATGTGCCTGGATGCTGTATATAGAGTAGCTCGTACTTCTGAATGAGTCTTAGGCAGAGGATCCCAGCCACTCCCCTGGAGGCTCTAAGGACTGCAGCTTCTGATCTTGTGTTTGGGGCAAAAAACAGAACTCTTGTAAAATAGTGTTTGATATATATATATAAATAAATGAATAAATATATAAATATCTGTGCCAAAAATATTTAGCAAGTTTGCAGTCTGACACGTTTGAGCTGATGCCTCTGGATGTCAGGTCTTCAACTGCTGAGGCCTGTAGATCTCACATGTGGGACCAACCAGAAGGTTTGCCTTGAAGATTCTGGATTGAGCGACGGTACGTCAGGGACGAGACCACACGCTCCCCGCCCTCTAAGACAGACTGATGGCAGGAGGGAGGTCTGCGGACCACAGAACCAGGAGGAGAACCCGCCGATGACCCTTCAAAGAATGTTTGGTGCTGGAAACCATTTGTTTCGATATTTGTTGCATAATCTTGAGATTGTCACCGGATTACTGTGTTTCAGAAATAAAGAAAAATGATGTAAAAACATTGCAGTTTCTGCTGTGTTTTTGTGCCGTTTGATTCTGAACTCAGAGCCACGCGTCTCTATTGGCCCACCTGACCTTCCTGTTTGCACATGTTCTTCGTGAGTTCCCAGTGGACCCCATCATCTCCCACATGTTTTGTTTCACGAGTCTTCAGACCGCTTCAGCTAGTGGAGGTCATGGAGGTCAGTCTAGACATCACTTTGCAAGACTAGAGGTTTTCGGTCATTCTAAGGGATGACCTTGCATTATACACACAGCTGGAAGCTGTGACCTCGGTTTGATCGAGGGGTTTTTCTACTTTGGCGATCCCAAGTGCTGTGTTATCTGGGCTTAAGGTCTTGATACGGCCTCCCTTTGTGTGGCTCAGCATGATAGGTTGCTGTGCCTGTGATCCCAAAATCGGACTTTCACTGACAGCCCCTTAACCCCAATTGACCCCTCTATCTCAAAAAGAGAGAGGCTCTATAGGGGGGCGCACCATGGCGCACTCATTCTTTAATTTGTGAGATATTTTGCTGATGACTACGTAAGTCCCGTTTAACCGTGAAGGCACTGAGGCCGTCGTCACGACTAGAGCATCTTCTCCTGAGGCAAGGGTGAATTTGCAGGGTGCAGTGTTTCCGCTCACCTGTGATGTGAAAAATAATTTAATCTGGATAACCATCACTGGTAACAAATACATCATTAAGGTTCATTAAGATTCAGGATTCAATTCTGTACTGCAATTGTACATGATAGTACATTGAGGCTGGGATTAACAGTGATCCTCTGTGGTTTGTAATCGTTTTGCTAGATGGGTGTAGGGGTGTAGTAGTATTTCTTTTTTCAGGACCTATACCTTCCTCACCTGACTCGTGCTTCATCTGGGGCAAAAAGTAAGTGGATCTCAGATGTATGCAAATGATTTTTGTATTCCACAAAGGAGAGGCAAGATTGTTTCATATTCACAGCCCTGGTTTACATAGAAATCAGTGCCTCTCTCTCTATGGCCTTGGATGGGATGTGTGGAAAGTCCAGGATCCGTAACCCCTTTTCTGGACGCAGAAACATGCAAGGACCATCCAAAACCATATATCTGTGATCTAATACATGCAAACCTCAAGAGGATTTCAGCACAGATAGACGAACAGAGCTGCAAATCCCCGCAAGGCTTTTCCCAGTAAAATCCCTGATGCGTGGTCCGTACGTGACGAGGGTACGGCTCCAGGTAATTAACGAGGCCGGTTTCTATGGCGGCAGACCTGGAACAAGAGACTGTTTTCCGCGCTGCCAAAATGGAGCCCGTTCGTCTCGCTAAACCGGCAGATGTATGGAGGGGTCAGCTTTCATGGGGCGAAATGCGGATGCGTCACTGGCGTGGGGGGGTGGGGGGCGGGGGGGGGTGCTTAACTGGCTCAACAGAATGTAAAACGTGGCCCGCATCTGATAACTGCCGTGCTTGCCAAGGACCGTCACCTTGATCGATTGGGGCCCATTTTTGTGTCCATTTTATCAGAGCAGCTGTATTTCATGTTGGTATAAAGACTTCAGCAAGGTCATAATATTGCTGTGTTTCCGGGGACAGGAGCTACCCTGTTTGCAGTGTTTCCCAACCTCGGCACTCCTTTCATAAGGCAGGATTTTTCCACCAGTGTGCCATTAGCAGCTGATGCAGGTCAATACCGGGCCCTTTATAGGCCTTTTTAATGATTTGCTCCATCATGCAGAGAAAATACACGAATCCTGTGGCCAGCTTGCTTGTGAAAGGTGCCGTTAGTGGAAACAGGCAGCCCAGCTGTGCTCCGAATTTAGTCTGCTTCCTGTAGTCTCGGGGCTTTTGTTAAAGTATGACTCCCCTGCATTGCCCTGATTCTGCCACCAGAGGGCATCTTCATCCCGGCCTTCCGAGTCGGTGCTCCCGCACGCTAAGTATTAATGAGTAACTGAAATTCGGGCTGCTCTGTGTGCCGCGTCCAGATCGAAGCTGCGCAGACTCGCCCATTTCCTCATTTCCTGGGCTCTGCCCCTCGCCGCAGGCTCCCCCTCTGCTTAAATGGTCGGCCTCGGCAAAGATCACGGTTCGGTTATAAATTATCACGCCTCGAAGTCAGCGACTCCGCCACTCTGTCTGAGCCGGCGCCCAGCAAAACGCAAAGCCGGCAAATGCGACGTGATGATTTACAGTCATGGCACAAATTTCGCGCTTTGCTCCTCGCTTCCCGAGCGTGAGCCGCAGTGCCTCCCGTTCTGAGTGCTCGGAAATGTTTTTGTAATTAAGGATTAATTGGCTTGTTAAAATGTCTTGCGCTGCTCATATTTCCCTGTTTTCTTTGTTAATGTCTCGCATAATGACAGCAGTGAGCAGGGAAACCGTACCAAAATCACCGAACTGCATGGACACGGGCCCGGATGTTCACGCTCACGCGGCATCTTTCACAACTACCCCCCCGTCTTGAAGTCAGAAAGGGGTTATTCGGGTTTCCGTAGCGATGTTTCAAATGAGATGACCCAAGGCAGGGAAATGATTACATTAAAAAGGAAAAAAGGCCTCGTAAAGCATGTCGCAAGCATTAATGTTGTTTAGGACGTTTATTTCTGCTTTATTGGTTGAAGAAAGCAGCCCCAGTAAGCGTTGGTTATATCGGAAAACGGTTCAGCGGTCATGCGCGTCGGGCTGGAGCAGGAGTGTGCTCCTGTTGTTTTCGTTTCCTCGGTTTAATGAAGTCGCATCTTGTTAAATCCGCTAACCCGCCCCGCTGGGCCAGTGGCCCGGGGTGTTTAAAGCCCTTCGGCATCATAGTCCTTTGAGCCTTTTTTGCCACACCTGCCTCCATTTACCTAGAATTCGGTGCAAAAACGCATGTCAAACGGTGGACGAAATGCACTCATGCCCGGAATAATCATGCTGTATTTCAGGGGATTGGACTGCAGGTGTTGGTGAGCCTCTGTAGATGAAACCTGCTAGTTAAGTTCGTGACAAAGTGCATCGAGGTGGCAGAACATGATAACCCTCAGCCCCAGATATAGAGGAGTGTGAGAGCCGCTGGTTTAAGACACTGTGTCACGATCATAGATCTTTACTGAACATCAACAGGTATGTCACCTTTGACCCCTTTCACTTAAAGGATGTGCTTGGACAAAAAAAAACCCATGTAGGATGGATTAAATGCGGGGCAAGAAAAGTCCGTAGCAAGTTCAAAAGAATAATTGCCAACATTTTACATTGACTGCAACTTCATAATGCATTCAAAACATTGCATTCATAATACTTTTAGAATTAGACATGACAGCTGTAGTAAATATTAATAACAAACATTGTAATCGTATAATGATATAATATTTGTTATTAATTTTTTATTAAAGCTGTTAAGGGATGTTGGGATGTTAATGTGTACTTACATGCTGCTTATGAAGGCATTATGAAGAAGCAGTTCATGTAAAGCGATATTCTTTTAAAACGAAACGTTTGTGATTCTGGCTTAGCCGAAAATGAAAATCATTCATCCCTTCATGGTATATGACAAAATCCAAAGAAAAATTGCAGCTGCACTCTACACTGCAGTTGGCCTAGTAACCTGAAGAAATGATTCTGTGCGTAAGTAATTCCACAAGCGCAGACCCAGAATAATGCCAGACGGTATCACGTGTGACGCCATTGTGGGGCCATGGTGGGGAATGGCTCTCAGTGCATCAACGCCGTGTAACGAAGCTTTGTGTTTATTGATGAGCTGAAAATATCAGTTTTCCCCAAGTCACTCCTAGCAAGTGACTGGTCCCTTGGCATGCATATACTTCCCTGAGATGCCGCCTGTCAAACTGTGACACAAACTCCTTCCTCACTCTCCTTCTCCTCCTTGTTGTTAGCTAGGAGATGTTAAACAGCTCGCGGTGGTGCAGACCGAGTGAGTTCATACGGTGTTTGCTGGATGGGCGTCTGCATAACAGGAAATTCATTACGGCCAATTAATTAATCCTGGGATTTTTAGCTGAACAAATAAGTGTTATTCATTTTAGTTGCCTGGTAGAACGGTTCCAGAAAGTCTTCATGACCCATAGAGGGCGAACAAGCTCAGCTGCTGTGGGTGAACATATTTTCACCAGGAGAGACTGTGTGTGTGTGTGTGTCTCCTTTGAGTACTGCCACTTCTCCACCAAATGCAGACTGACGTCATTAATTTTTGAGAGGTATTAATTAACCTCAGAGGAGAAAATGTGGTGTTTGTGTGTGTGTGTGTGTGTGTGTGGAGAGGGTGGGGGGGGGTTGATAATGAGGCTCTTCCCCAAGATGCCCACTCCTCACAAGGAGTCACTCCTTCACTTCTCTGCCCCTCCGCTCCTCCAGCTGCCAGAGAAATCAGACAAATGAAGGTGTAGCTGAGAGGACTCTGAACCGGGGGGGCTTGTTTATTAACCAGCATCGCCAGTGAAAACGCGACCTGCAAACTTTGCCTTTAAAACTGTTCTTCTTGGTCTGTTAACAGTTTGCTTCCTACTAACCTCTGTAAAGAACAGCCTGTTGATCGCAGACTATCCACCCAAAGCTCTTTTGCTGCAATCCACACATCAGCTGTGGATTAAAGTAAAAATGCTAACAGCCTGTTAAGGTGCCGCTTTTTTTCCCAGAATCCTCGCTGCCTGCTGAGCATCTGTACTGTGGATCTGAATGCTCATGTCAGTTTAAAATATATAATGACTGCAATTTTCTGTCGCTTTAGTGCTGGGCTTCATTCCTGCTTCTCGTTTTCCCTTTTTTTCAGCTCTGTCTCTCTGTTTCTGATCTCCTTAGGGCCTCCAGGCAGGATTTTCTTGAAAGGCTGTATTAAGATGGGAATTCTTGATTATCCCTGACAAAACAGGGGGGTTTAAGTGTGCCGTCAGTGTCCCAAGGACGCTCTCCAAGCTCCAGGCGGTTTTGAGGAATATCCCATGGCTGTGGGGACGAGCCGCTGGTGGAGGTGATGGCCGGGCTCAGCCTTCTTTCCAGCCTTACCGCGGTGTTGATGTTGCGGCGGGGAAGAGCCCTGAAATGGCGCCAAGACGGCGGGCAAAGCCACAAATTCTCTGTCCTGATGTCACCCAGCAAGCATTTTCCTTGGCTCTGGCATCGCACCAGCACTCCAGGAGGCGGGATTTTAGGGGCTGCATTCCTCAAGCAACCCCAGCCCTGTGAAGATACACAATGCTCCCCCTGCTGGGCTGGGCCAGGCTGGGCGGGTTCAGCTGCTTCACAGGGAGCCCCCGGGTGACAGTTAGGGGGGTGCAGCAGCTCCCGCCAGTGAGGGAGACGTACACACACGCTCACATTCAGACAGCCAGGTTTAAAGGGATTTCCCATTAAATCCAAGTTTATTTTGAAAAACACTGTAACCCCAAAGTAAACATTGATGAAAATCAATGCATCATTTTTCTTAATGTTTGTCTGATAGGGATGGTCCCACAATGCCTGGATGCCCTGGAGGGTATTCCACGAAAGTGGCTAGAAAAGGCAGACTTTTCCGAAAAAGTCAGACTCAGCCTCTCTAAACTTAGCTTCACATCGTTCCATGAACGCAGTTCAGTTTTACTTAATCAAGGTTCATTCAAGACAGACTTGCATAGTCTCACTTAGCGCGCACACCCGCGATATTTAAAAAGCCCAAATAAACGGATGAACGATAGATCGACCAAATGAGTTGGAAAGCCTGTAAAACGAGAGCAGTGTTTCTTTCCGCCGCAGAACAAACGCTGCTGATGAAACTATGAAAAATATAAATATGTAATCGTTAAAAAAATACAACACTGTGGCCATAAACACAGCCAGGGAGTTGGCTTGGCAATGAATTGCAGACAGACTAAATGCTTAAGTTATGTAAATGTTACAAGTGCTTAGTACAGTGGCATGGTGGTAGTGGTATAGTGGTTTATGCTGTCACCTTATAATGTGAAAGTTGCTGGTTCGATCCCCATAGCTAACGGCGAACCTTCTGGGTTCATTTCCCCTGTCATTATTACTGTATAATATTATTTGTTTTCCATAAAATATCCGTGTGTAATGTTCTACACAGATAACTGTATGTTGTCTTTGCTATTTTAGTAGTAAAGTAGACAGTGACTAAAATATATATATATATATATCTTCCTGTTCATATTATTTTGATGCAGGGGTCTCCAACTGTCCAGTAGGTTTTTTATCCTACCTGGCTTCTGATGAGCTACACCTGTTCTCAGGTAAATACCAGGAACAGGTGTGGCTCATCAGAAGCCAAGTGGGACAGAAAACCTACTGGATAATAGTTTTCTAGGACCGGAGTTGAAGGCCCCTGTTTTAATGGGGTTTTTTTTCCAATTACATTGCATTTCGTGTTTTACGTACGCTTTTATTTTACAGTAAAATACCATTATAACGGACTTCAAGAGTCCTGGCAAAACAGTCCATTACATCCAGAGTTGCTGTATTTTACTGTAATTATTTTGGAATTAATTGGAATGCTAAGATGTGATTTTATAGGCTTTGTTATATTGATTATGTATCAATCTCAACTCTGTTCTCCATATTATGGAAGTATCACACAGATCTTTACTTCCAAAAGGATGGTTTTTATTCTCTGCTTTCTCGCCTTGCTTTTACTCACAGCACTGACTACAGGGTACCATTTTTATATACTTATATACAAGACTCATTCTCCCGTTAACTTAAACAAAATGACGTTGTTTTGGTACACCTTACAGATTAACAAAAAAAATAAATCAGATAATGTAAAATTAATGTCAGATGAGGACATAGAATTCAACAAATTACATGACATGAATAGTAAGATCGTGGAATTTTGACCGACATAACGATCTATTGGCAATCTGTTCCCATACGTCGGACGTTCTTTGAGACGACGCTAAACTTAGCGAGACAGTTTTTGTTCGCAGGCCTAAATTACTATGGTAATTCAGCGGGGATTCAAGACACCTTGATGGAACGGAACTCTCACTTAAGTAAGACTGACTTGTTGAAATAAGTCGGACTTTTCCTTAAGCCTGCTTCATGGAATACCCCCTTGGAGTTACTCTATACACACAGACAAGTTTGTAATTATATCTTTGTGGGGACTATCCATTCATTTCTATGGGGGAAAATTAATCCCAACATGACGACCTTAACCATAAGTAACCAAACTAAATATGAGACTTTCAGCATTTTAACTTTTTTGATTACATTCACAGCTCTTTGTGGGCACCTAAAAATGGTCCCCACAATGTCAAAACAACAGGTTTTATTACATTGTGTGGGACATTGGGTCCCCACGATGTAATATAAACATAAAACACACACACTCACATTTAACGACCATTGCAGGAATTTCATATTGGCTTCTTCAAAGCTGTATATTGCTCATAATCGAATACCAACAGTCTGTGAAGCTGGTCGGGGTGGTGTTTACATAGTCAGTAGGTCGCTGTGTCAAATCCCATCAATGGGCCCTTGAGCGGCCCTTAACCACCAGTTGCTCCAGGGACTGCCTGACTCTGCTTTCTAAAAAAGCAGAGTCCACTGACTTAATAGAAAGTAAAATGATGATCTTTGCATTTCCATCACCACTTTTAAAAGGATCACTTTACCTACCGGGTCCCATTTTAGCTCAACCTCACCAGCAGCCGAGCGGGCTGGGTGAGTGGTGAGTGGCCGGGTGGTCTGTTAAGCATGCCTCCCCAGGCCCCCCCCCCCCCCAGTGCGGTGCCTGACGTGCGGCCTTCTGCCCACTTCCTGCCCCTCCGCTGGGCAAGCATCTGCTGTCCGTGAGACGCAGGAGCGCGCCGGAGAGAGTGAGCGCCCATGCCAGTCACTATGGCGTGCCGTGCCCGCTTTCCACCGCGCTCTATAAATGGCAGCGCCTGGGGAAGATGCACCCCCCTCCATTGCTTGCATCTTAAAGGGGAGGTTACAAAACGCACCAAGCAATGACTAATGAAACCGTGAGCAATTGTCCTTTCACACACACGCCTTTAATTGGCACCTCCTTGTGGCAGACCTGCCAGCTGAGCCTTAGGGTGACATAGTACCATTGTGCTGTAACAAAGTACACAGAGTAATACAGGTATTCTTGAATGTTGACATGTTTTCTAAAACACTGGCTCACTTTCTCCCCTTCTGAATTAAATACCGGAATCAAAATAAAGTAACTTGTTCTCAAATTGGTATTTTTGCATCGGAATGACGCACATCACATACCAACACTGCAGGATCATCCTAGGAAGCAGCCAGACCCTGACATGCCCCATGAAAGACGCTGCCCTCTCTGGTAGCCTTACGCCATCAGCATGTTCAGTGCTGCAGTGCGCGCAGTTGCCTGTGGTGAAAGATCGCTACGGTAATGCTTTGACGGATATAATATCAGGATCATTTTTCTAAAACACTGGATTTCAAAGTGTTGTATATCCGACATGATGCAGTTGCAGACTATGGGGAGAGGGCAAGTCGGGCTACAAACCTGCCTCTAGTTTGGATCTGACACCTCATCCACATTGCACACAACATTCTCCTTGTCTGTGAGTGAAGCCATGGGCGTGTTCAGTTCTGGGGAGCATAGCCCAAAACAGACAGCCCTACATATGCACCATTATGTGCCTGGAGAAGAGGCATGCAAGCATGGGATTGGTGGTTTGTTATTGTAACATGCTGCGAGCCTGTGTTCATTAACATACTGCATGGACAGTCACACATTAGTTTCTACTGTTACAGCAGGACACCTACTCAACAACATTTGAGCTGAACAACCAAGCCAGCATGTTTTATTCACAGATCAGTTTACCGTGATGTTTTTTTTTAATCAGTGGTTTGGCTTATTACTTGTTAGAGTTTATATTACATTTATAGTTTCATTTCATAAAACTTTGTCATTACACAATGATTCACAGACCCCTGCAGTTCCCCCAGAAACCCCATCTTGAAGACCCCTGTATTAGATGAAGCTAATGCTTTATAACACATCACATGTTTCCACATTTCCTTACAGATTACCTCTGTAATTTCTGGCACAAGGCATTGTTGATGTATTTGGTCGCCGAGCTCCCTCTCCATCACACCACAAACCATGTCGTGGTCCAACCCTTGACTATCAAACAAAGACATTTTTCCAAGCTATGCAGCCTTTCCCCAGAGGATCGTTTATCTCTGTAAGCCCAGTCTGCTGTCCTTGAGCTGGATTTTTGACCACGGCTTTTGGTTTTACTGTATGATAATCGGGAGTCGCAATCATGTGATGAATAATGATCACATTTAATATTAAGGGACTTTGTTTGTAGTAGCGTATTCCAAATGGGCTGTCAGTTGATATCAGCATCATTAGTTTTATTTTTAGAGAATAAATCAAAATGTCTGTCTACAGTGAGCGCCCTCTCAGACAGCCCCCGCCCTCCTCGTCCTCACTATCTGGGCCAGGGTACCTCTGCATCTGTGTTTTTCGTTGCCATGGTTGCCTGGAATGTGACGTAGATCCTCGGAGGTAAATCCTTTCGGCTCAGTAGTCGGCGGGAAGCAGAATTGTCTCTGCACAAGCCGCTCCAATCCAGCTGTGTGCTGATGTTATAGGCTGCACCCTGCCACTGCGGATGGAGGGTAATGATCCCAGGCTGCTTTCTCTTTTTATCCTGCTTTTCGTCTACTATAGGTGATGGTGAAACTGAGCGCTATTTCTTACGTAGACCTTCACTGCATTTTACTCTGAATGACCTCAGGGGCCTTGCATTTACATTCCATCCATCCATCCATTTTCCAAACCGCTTATCCTACTGGGTCGCGGGGGGTCTGGAGCCTATCCTGGAAGCAACGGGCATGAGCAGGGCACACTCACACACCAGTCACTCACACATGCACACCTATGGGTAATTTGGCAACTCCAATCAGCCTCAGCATGTTCTTGGACTGTAGGGGGAAACCAAAGTACCCGGAGGAAACCCCACGACGACATGGGGAGAACATGCAAACTCCACACACAGGAAGCCCAGGCGGAGACTGGAACCCAGGTCCCAGAGGTGTGAGGCAACAGTGCTAACCACTGCACCACCATGCCGCCCCGGCATTTACATTCGAGATGTTTATTAACGTATGAAAAGCTGGCAAAACGCATTTAGTTCAGGCGAAAGATGTAAATACTGAATGACTGTGTCAGTTAAACCAAAGAACCTGTCTGGTAACGATGGAAGGTTTGTGAACAGGGTTGTGTCGTGTTCACACAGTCAAATGTGGGATGCCGTCCTACGTGGGAGAATCCAGTAAAAGAATCAGGCTCTAACATCGAATCAGCTTCATTTCCCCTTTCAAGAATTGGGGATTGTTATTTGTCATTATGCAAGTCCAAAATGACTTACTGGCAGCCTCTTCAATGACATAAATAACATGCATAAGTATATATATGCATATAACAATCAACATAGTGTTAGATACAGAGGTGGCAATTTCAGGTCCAGAAAGTAAAAATCCAGACCATGATTTACTTTCAATCAACCAGTTGAGCATAAACAGTCACAGTCACAGAGTACTCAACTGGTTGGTTGAAACAAAATTTTGTTCTTGATTTGTTCTTCCTGGACCTGAAATTGCCACCTCTGATTAGATATAGCATAAGCGTAAGGAATATATATGTGAGTATTCGCTGGGAAAATATTATCCATAAATAAGCCTCTTCCATATTACACTGCTGCCGTAAGAAAGCACACAAACATATGGTGTGTACAATACATGGAAAATCTAAAGCTTTTGCTGCAGCAGACATGTTTATTTTGCCTGTTATCCCGCCCCCGACGTGCGCTCAGGGGCGGCTCGCGGCCGTTGGGGAAAAGAAGGGCTTTTTCAGCGGCCGCCCTTGGCTGGCGATGAGGCGGGACGGAAACACGTGCGGCAGGCAGGCGGAGGCGGCCTGGGTGACAGCGGGCCAAAGCAGGCGCTGGTCAGCAGCCAGAGAGAGGCAGGCGCGACATGAGTTGAATTTTAATGGGGAGTCACGCAAGACTGGCTGGACCTCCAGCAAAAGGGGGGGGGACATCGATACCGGGAATGAAACAAATGCCGGCGGTGTGTCTTCGAGCGGCTGATTCAGATCGCTGTTTAGGGGCAGTGTGGCTGCGGAGGGGTGAAATTCACACCGACGCTACACGATCGCTGTCGGGCCTCTCATGGAAACAGGCTCCAGGTGTCCATCACACCAAGGACAGAGACGGCCCGGGGTGTGAATGTCACACCAGGGAGCAGAAACGCTCGTCCTGGCATCTCACAAGATGGCGCCGTGCATTTCACTCGTGCAAAGAAGCATAGGTTAAAAGTATGTGGCTTCATAATTTTCTAAAGATGTGTTTTTGAAAAGAGTATAAAAGCCATACATTAGCGACCGGCAGAACGGGTAACTAAAAGGGAACGTTATGACAAATTAAAATAACTGTGGTCATTGTCTCATCTGGATGGTTCTGTATTCCCATTCAGGAAAAATCAAGATAAGCAGATCTCTAAGAAGATTCCGAGTGAGTGGAAATGATAAGTGCAATTACTATGTAGCATTTACATTACATTACACAACTGTAGTTTGCCATAGGAAGTAAAACAGGGAAATAGAAAAGCAGAGAATCCTTCCTGATACGGGCACTCATTGTCCATTTTACTTTAATATGAATTATTGTTATCTGTCTAGAGATCAATATTTTTTCCTGTTAAGGAAGAATGTGACTTCTCATTAATATGAAATAATGAATATGCATAAAGAAAGGCTGTATGTGGCTCAGTGGGTAAGGTCTCTGTACCTGATATCAGAAGGTTATCAATTTACATCCCACCCTGGGCAGAAGTGTCACATTGTCATTGGGTTCTTTGGCAAAGTTAAGTACGTATGACAAGCAAAGCTAGACACATCCAAGCAGCATATGAATAATCTGACAAAAAACCGAACCCATTAATTAGTCTGTAATGGGCTTTCACAGCTGCTGGTGGGAACTGCAGGCCTAGGAGGTCACTGAAGCACCACTACAAATGGCGGTCATCTTTAGTGAGGGCTTGGGCAGCCTCAGGTCAACCAGTGTGCTCCTGTGGCACTGCGATGTCTGGAGGGATAATCATGTGATCTTGGGCTACAAGTCCAGCCCAAGGTACCTAGATTTACACTCTACTTATTTGGAAGACACTTTTAAGCAAAGGAATGCACCTTTTTGAGAAAGTAGGGTCAGTCGGCCCCTGAATTGATTGGGTCTAGGGGTCCTACTTAATGGCCCGACTGTAAAATCACTCTGGTATCCTTAGGTTTTGATCTGACGACCTTCAGGTCACAGGTCAGGTGCAGCATCCTAACCGCCAGAGCCCACATGCCTGAATGTTGTGTATCTGCTTTCTGAGCTCTGTTTCTATAGCGAGCTGTTCTCTTTGACACTGAGACTTGTACAGCTATATAGGGCTGATGCTAATGTTTGTGTTTGGGCTTGTGAAACATCGCCATTACAGTTTGACGTTATATATATGCTTAATGGGCCCCAGGAGATCCGTAACAGCTGTTGCGCTGGTCCATGGTTCTTTCCAGAGAGATGGATGTATTTACTGTCAGGCTACAGTGTTAGCGGCAATCGCTAAACCATTTACAGGGTGTAATAATTTATTAGTTATCTGAACATATTTTATTCTGTTTTTTTACTGCATAACTGTTTATATGGCTACTCTATATACCGACAGGAATAAACACAGAGGCCCTTGGATATAACTGTCTGGGGAGCTTTATTCAGCTCTGGAAAAAACTGAGAGACCACAGCAAAATTTTCAGTTGCACTCATTTCTCAATTTATGGCTGTGTGCCTGTGTAAAATATACATGATTTTGCAAACTTGCAGCTTGGCTTTTCCTTGCTTTTAACTGATGAAGGGTGTCTTCCTTGCTTTATGGGTCTTGCCCTGTTATGAATCGTCCTAGCAGTGCACTTCACACCACTTAATGTTTCCTATTCTTTTTCAAGGTCACGTCAGGTCATCCTCTGATTTATGAGGCACTGCCGGATTAGTTGATGGTCATCACTGGCATTGGAAACTTTGAGCCTATAGGCAGCCTGCTGTGCAGTGTAGCCTTCTGCCAGCAGAGCCAGGATTGAACTAGAGTTAAACCAGGATTTAAAAATGTAGATTTAAAAAAAATACAGGGTGGTCTCTTAATAGAGCTGTATGATCGGAAAACACAGGCCAGTAGCTGCATGATGCGAAGGCCCAGTGGCATTGAAGGCACTGAGATCAGCTGCTCCCACACTCATCCGAGGTTCAGTGCAGTGAGAGAAGATGGATAAAAGAATTCACGCTGAAGACTCCCAAGGTGAGAGCCTCTTCTGTGAAAATTACTAAATCGTTCTTTAAAGTCGTAGCAGATGGTACATGATATGAGAAGCACTGTCTAGCACAGAGTTCCCTGATTCCAGTGCTGGAGGGCTGGACTCCAACACAGTGTGCGGGAAATTAGCTAACTGTCAAGTTTAGTAGTTGGGTTTCCACAGGAAAAACTGTGTTGAATTCTTCCCCTCCAGGACTGGAATTGGGGAACGCTGGTTTAACATAACTAGTTGGTTAGCCTATAGGCTACCAATATCTCTGTGTAGTACAATCAGTCAGTGGTACTGGTTTAATAATTTATGGGCTTTCAGTTTGCGTTAAACTCAGTTAGCATAATTTACCATCAGCCAGAAAGCATAGCCTGGGGCGCCAGTAGAAAATCAGAGGGGCTAGTACCATAACAATTCACGCAAAGAGAATCACACTGCAGACATGACCGCACATTTCTTTATCAGTTTTTAACTCACCTGTGGCATTACTAAAACCATGTGAACAAAAAGAGAGAAAAATTTACTAGCCTCTCAACAGTACATTCCCTCCGACTGATCTGACCACGCACACACAAATCTGCCAGATGCAATCGTTTTATCACACTCATTGTAACTGCTGAATGGGAAGACCCAAGTCACATCTCGGTGGGCTCAGGTGCCTGTCCTTGTGATTCTTGAAAAACATTACAGTCAAACCACGGAATGCGAGTAACTTGGTTTGTGAGTGTTTTGTAAGATGAGCACAATTTTTTTTTCTCTCGCAGGTTTGACTGTACAATTAACTTCAGATGCTGAAATCAAGGAAATGTAGAATAATTCATTACTTTAACCAGAACAGGGGGAGGGAGTGGGGGTTGGGTTAAATGCAACACTTTTGGGATGTCTGCCATTTTGGGTCATAGTAGATGGATTTTTCTGGAAGACCTGCTTATGATGGCTTAAGACCTTGCACGATAGCCAGAAGACTGGACCTTCTGGGCGTCTGTGAGAGTCAAGGGAGGCAATGTTTGCAACAAGTTGTGGCAGGACCCCTCACTAAGGGAGAAGCTTGTGCCGGTGATGACTCCTTCAGAAAGACGGCTCAGACAGTGTCACGCTCAAGCAGCATTAAGGGACCTATTAGATAAGACTGTCTGAGGGATTAGCTCAGACACGTTGTCATTACTGAATGTCTCATGAATATTGATGCACCACCCCGCTGGCCTCCTCGCAGTATTCTCCGATCCCAGTGGCCTAACGCACAGAAACGGCCTTTATTTATGAACTGGAATAGGAGCTTGGAGGTGTGACCCCTGTGATGGTGAGCCGATCTGCTATGGAACTAAGTCATCTTAACCCTCACGGCCGAATGAAGACGCTTGCTGACATGCGGTCCTGCTCGACGGCACCGTGGAATCTGTGACCTGTTATGCTGTTTATTTACTGGGTATGGGAACACAAAGAAGGTCACGATGGGGACCCACAGGAAACACAGTCAGATTTCCCTCGGGAACAGCAGCAGGGAAGGTCACAGGTTTTCCGTGATGTGAAACGTCTCAGTCGAACAAGTTTAGTGCGACTTTATGATCTACTTGATAAGATAAACAGTGAACCCACTGACATTACTTTTGTGAAGCTGTATGCAGCTACGACTGAGGAAAATGATAATTTACAGATAAAAAATATAATAAAAGTATTCTTTTTGTATTGGAAAACCTTCTGCAGCAATTTATTTACAAATTTAAATGTACTTATGTCTTTTTAATTACTTCAAGCAGAACAGCAGAAACAATGTACTGTCCAATAAAGGAAGGCGAAAGAAAACAGTGACATAACAAAAATGCTTCCCTTCCACTGGCACCATTGGGTGAAATCGGGCTTTTGTCCTGTAAACGCCAAATGGGAAGTTTACTTTGCTTGGGAGCCATATTTCAGTCTAGGATCACATGGTATATTCTGTTATTATGATTATGTGTGTGAAAACATGCCTTGTTTTGTGCTTGTAAGTTCTGTAAAGCTGTTTGTGAAAATACAATGATAGTAATAAATCATGCTGTACCCGTACCTGGTTATTTTTACTACTTCCGAATGCCATCAGAGACACTGTGTCTATTGATGATATGATGTCTACAGCATGGGCTTGAGTGCAGCATTGATATAAACAGAATATTCTTGTAACTGCACACCCCGCTGCATGTCAAAAGAATGATGAAGTGGTTCAGTGATATTCTAACCTTCGGCTAACAGAGGTGCTTTTCAGGCGAGATCACAGGGGGCGCCCACGAGCTCCTCCGCTGAGGGTTCCGATGCTGTGCAGACACGGCGGCCTCGAGTGCCTCATCACTGAAAATTGGGTCTCACTTGGCTCTTGAAACACCATAAAAGGAAGAACGTGTGGAGCCGTACTTCAGGGCTCTGCTCGTATCTGCCCGGCGGATGATGACAGCGGCCAGCGAGTGGGGAAAGGAGACCCAACGGGTCACACCGATGTACATGGTCTAGTCTGCTGCCAGGCTCGGCCTCTGCTGCTCCAGAGCTCACTCCTCAGGGGACTCTGTCCTGCTACCAGCCCTCCTCTCTGGCAGTATAGCAGGGCCACGGCAGCGACATCCCTGTGATTTTAATGCGACTTCGAGGTGATTCACATTCGCTTTTCAAGTCATGTTTATTTTCACTGCTGGCAAACAATAGCACCTCTTAGCATCACTTCCAGGGAGCGGGAGAAGGGCTGTGATCTGGATGTTTGTCCAGGTTGGCTGGGGTAGCACGTATTTATCATGCCGTGTACTGCTCCGCCGGCAATCCCACAGAATTCCCAAACTGTTCTTTTTCTTTAATTCTTTAGACTTCATGTGTACTGTAAATGTGCAACATTTCCGGTTTCGTCCACATATTTTCAGTTGCTGACGTAGCCGTTAACGCTGGGCACTTGTCTGCCTTCTGGCTGATAATTTGTCCTGAATATGGTGTTTTTCACTACTTTTCATGCCATACAGTCCGTCACGAGTTCAGAGGCCATCGATTTCAAGCAGATGTACTGGACCCAAGTGAAAACTACTTATAGCAGTTCAAGTGAATTCGATATAATCAACATCAAGATATGAAGAACCTCGCCTCCTCTCATGACCACATAATATGAAAAATGCAGTGGATTTCGGAGAATACAGTGATGTTTAGCTTGGCTTAACAAATGAAGGCTAGACAGGAAGACTGATTTTGTTCATGAAAACCGCGCCCACTTCCTGGTAACCCCCCTTACTGCCACTCTTTTCCATCTATCTTCTAACTGCAGGTCAGTGTCAAGGGGGGCTGAAGCTTATCTCAGGTAGCATGGGACACAATGCAGGGTTATACCCTGGATGGGATGCCAGTCTGTCGCACACTATAGGCTGTTTAGAGACCCCTGTTAACCTAATCCAGCATAGTCTCCCACTGAGCCTATGATATGGTCTGGTTTTAAGGCACAATTAAAAACAAATTTAAACACAAACTAGGTCGCCGCCGTAAAAACACAGCCAGCAGACAGTTTTGTGTAACACACGCCTAACCCTTTATTCATGACCACTCAACATGCATGCCACGTTCGTCCATGCAGGTTTTTCCTGTGGTAAAACTTAACGAATGGCTGATTACTACCTGCTGTGCTAACGAACTTTACGCTTAATGTTTAACCGCTTCCACAAACTGCCGCCAGTTACACATCATAAAAGGATGGCCGTTTGTACAGGATTAGGAGACGTGGCAGTTTAAGGTGCTTGGGTTTGTGACTGATAATGGTGAAACTATTAAAATCTAAATTGAAGACAAGTCGAATATACTTTATGAAATTAACTGTCCCAAGCCTCTCAGTAGGCTCCAAAACGTTCCATGCTACCAGTGCCTCCGCTAACAATTATCCGTTTGAGGAACGTTTACTGAATGTTACGATATGGAAACATTCTAAGTATCCAGGTCTACTGACACACGGTCAAGAAAATTACTACAGGTAGCTAACAATGTTAGAGTAAGAATGTTCTCTGCCAACTATGATATGAAGAGAGGTAACATATATGACCATCATACAGCTTTCCAGAAGTCACCTTACAGACAGTGGCACAAATCCATTGCTTTTCTTTTTTAGGCATTACAGAAATTACAAACTCAGAGTATTAATTGTGTTTTTGCATTTTTAAATTCACAAGAAGGTTGGCCTATTTTGTTTTGGGAACTTAATTGAAGAGACATTCATACGTTCAATCTTGAATTTAGGCATATTATTGTTTGATGTTGTATCAGTGACGTTAACAATTGCATTCTATTAATGAAAGAACATTATTATTATTATTATTATTATTATTATACATTGACTTGTATATTTCGTGATACATTGAGTATGTTGTGTTTTTTCGGCCAAATACGGGCACATGTTTTGGCAGAACCAATTCTAGTGGTTGACATTTTAGAAAACAATAACATTAAGAGGAATAAAGCGGTAATGAAAGTCAGTTTGCAGTGGGCGAAGAGCACGGGCACTTAACTGGGGCGCTTTAGGACCCTGTGGAGCCGTCGGCCTCTGCAGTTACAGCGGAGCAGCTGGAGCAGGCCTCGCCGGCTGGGGAGGAGGTGGACAGGGGGAAGAGCAGAAGGAGGATCCGGGAGGCAGCGACAACCAGAAGGGTCAGGCCTGGGACTGGCGGAACGGGTAATTAACACTGTGATCCACTCATTAAAACACCTCGAACCCGTGCCGTAGACCCTCTTGGTGAGATAACCTTCAGTGGTCCACTATAAAGAGCCCAAACGGGAGGTATCTGATGGTGCGCAGACTGGCTGGATATCTGCGCTTTCTGCAGATGTGGGGGGCTGGGGGGTTTAAATGTAGCTAGCGATCGGCACTTGAACTTGAACACAGTTATTTATTTTTCCCGAAAGCGATCACAGACTTGTGCACCGGTTACCTGCCGCGACCTTTGCATACGAAAGCGTGCGTGTCGGTGGCGAGGCATGCCCCAGTCATGAAGTATGTGCACAGCCCGTCATCATTTATGGGGAGCCGGGCGCCGCTGCGCTTTTTCGTTCGCTCGCTGATGCGCTTTAAGCGGGCACGCAGTTCAACTTGCCCGGAGACGATCCGGAGAGCACGGACCGGAGGCGGCTTTTCGCCTGACATTATGCAGGGATGCGGACTCCAGTTCGTTCCGTGTCATATCTGCCTTATGCGACCGTGTTAAAGTCCGGTAAAATGCACATAATATTTCAGAAAATCCTCACGCTTGGCTGCACTCTCCCGAAAATGAAATGATAAATAGCTCTGTCCAGGAAAAAGGAATAGACCCTGCATTGAATATGTTGCATATAAAACGATTATTAAATGCACATTAAAAGTATATTTCTATATAAGTACAAGTTTTTTTTAATTAAAATATACGTGTTTCTGTTTGATATGAATGATGGAGGTCATCGTACAGTCCATTTGAAAAAGTAAGTTCCAGTTGCGTGTGATTTAAGGTGCGACGATTGTTAATTGAGATCAGATTAATTGAACTGATGTATCTCCTGACCTACATACTACGGTATAACTTACAGTGTGAATTTTCTGTATACTTTTTTTTTTCCTGGAAGAACCGTGTAGTGTCCTCACACCAAGTAAAACAATTTACAATTTGCCCGCGTTCAACAGACAGACAGACAGACTGACTAACAAAGGATCTAAAAATGTAAGATTTTCGCATCTTCCGTTTTGTGTCACCGGTTCAAATGACTGTCCAATTGGTAAAATGTGAAATTGACTATTCCAGTAGTTCATCAATGAATCAGTGTCCTGCAGGCCTTTGAAAAGGTATTAAATATGTACCCTTTTCATAGGGTTTACGGTTTGTGTCGCCAAGGTTGCGCCGGGGAAAAACTTGTAAAAATGAATGAATTATTGTATACATAGAAATCCTTTTAGGAATTAATACATGTATACAGCAATACTGACATGCTGTCGTCATAATCACGCTTATCTTCTAGGCCCATTTAAAGGTTTTGAGGTGTAAGAATTTATATTAAACTGTATATTAATTACTGACAATAACTTTCAATTAGAGAGAGAGAGAGAGTCGTCACCTAATCCATGTGAAATCTCATTTTCCAACCATAGCAGATGGTTTATAACTTTTATCCCAATTTGCGTGCCTGAGGGACCCAACACGTGGTTATACTTGTGTTAATTTCATGTGTCGGACGCAGGAAGTGCTGCAACGGATTTAAGATTAAGTTTTAAATTAAAGCCATTGCTTACGCTCAATGATTATGGTTGATTATGATGTATACGAGTCAGTGTAGCGCAGACGGTAATATTTGTGACATTTGTAGAAACAAAATCTCTTATATGGTGCATACCACCCAGGAAAGTTTTTTTTTGTTTCATGTACAGTAGAGATATTTTTAATACCAGGGTGAACCAGTCCTGAAATTCGCAAAAGAACCCGACCAAAAAGTGCGATGCGGAGTTAAGGATATACAAAATGACACTTTCAGATACCCAGCTTGCACTTAAAAACGGGAATGTCAAATCCTGTACTGGCCTTGTTTAGCGTGAGTGAAATTAAGCGTTTTTCGGACGTAGAGCCGCAGTTGGCAGCTTCGTCCTCGAACCCCGGCCCGGATCAACCCCGTTGCTTCCACTTGGTTACTTTCTTTGACTTTTAAATTCGGATTTTACGTCTATTTCGCCGACCATTGATCGCACAAATCCGCGCAGACACAGGTGACCGCCGTGTGTCCAAAGAACACGAACGCAAATCGCATTCAATCGCCGATACCGAGAAAGAACATTCTGGACTCTTCGCCTGTCAGTCAGGTGTTGTTCTCATCGAGCTGACTGGCATGGTTGGTTAACTTTCTTCGTATAAACCTACATTGGACGCTTACGCCTTCTGTCTTAGTGTGATTTAAATTTAAACAAACTGTTGCGTGCAAATATCTGAATTTCAATGGCAATCACAGGCCGCGGAAAAGTGGGAAAAGAGTTTGGCAGAGATTCAAGAAGCGCCATGTTAAAGCTGGGAGGGGTTTAAATAGCCGGGCTTTATTATAGCCTGTGCGCTTTTATATTTCACTGGAGAACCCGGCCTTTATTATCTTAGGTCATCTGTTATATTTCACTGGAGAACCCGGGGTTTATTACGTCCTGTCCTCTGTTATATTTCACTGGAGAACCCAGAGTTTATTACGTCCTGTCCTCTGTTATTTTTTACTGGAGAACCCGGGCTTTATCTGGTCTTGTTCTCTGTTATATTTCATTGGAGAACCCAGGGTTTATTACGTCCTGTCCTCTGTTAGGCCCAGTAAAAAAAAAAAATCATTAGTTCCCGCCCGCGTGGCAAATTTAGCCATTTTTTATTTTTTAAAATTGTATTTTCCTGTGTAAATTCCACTGCCAGCGTTCACAAATTTTGAATGAAACATTTTTTAAAATATAATTTTTCATATTAATTTTGCAGATCAGCCCATATGTCATACATCTGTTGCTGTTCCTTTTGTTTACTGTTGATGTTGAA
>JABFDZ020000043.1:17325235-17340052 GCA_019775955.2 Pollimyrus isidori
CGTGACGTTGGTTTTGGTAAAGCGTCTGTTTCAGCTGTCTGTCGGTCTCCCGGTTCCGTGACGTTGGTTTTGGTAAAGCGTCTGTTTCAACTGTCTGTCGGTCTCCCGGTTGCGTGACGTCCGCTCTGCTGCAGCATCTGTTTCAGCTGTCTGTCGCTCCCATGGGACTGACGCAGTTGGGACTATGGTGCCACGAAACTTGACAGGATGATTGTGTAAAATACCCGTTTAATAGCTTTTTCAGACGTCAGAGATCAGCCTGGCATGAATGAAATTATTACCTTTCAGGACGGAGGTTAAATTTACCTGTCCCCATGGCAATTTTGCAGTTTTGTAGGAAGATTCGACGATGAGGAGAGCAGATGGAGGCTGTTCTTAGGTCTTTGCATTTACTTTGCTGGTTCTGTTTACAGGACCTGCTGTCAACGGCTTTCATGTGGCGACAGTAAAGAGAGCAGAGCAGAAGACGGACACAGAGAATAACCATAGTAACGAGGCAAAAAGAAAATGATAAATCGCATTAACAGATCTATTCGTGAAACAAGATTATATGATCACCTTGAAATGATGCCCCAGTAATACAGGGCAATGCTTTGACTTGCTAATTTTATTCTTTATTTGCTCTGTCCACTTCTAGCTCACAATAATATATCAAAAGATTAATTTGTTTTCTTAACCATTTTTCATTCATTATCCCTGATTCCTTAATTGTATTTCATGACGGGAAATTTAAAAGCTGTTTACCTCTGGGCACTGAGGAGTCGTGTGCTGCTTTCACTGGCATTGATTCACGCACACAGATCCATGTACTGCTGGGGAGAAACAGACCGGTTTGGTGGGTTACTGGATTTCTGTGAAAACTAAATATTCACTGAAATTGTGGAAATGGTTGCTAAGACTTAAAAGTATTTTAAAACCACAATTTTGTTTGCTGGACTGATGCTGGTGCAGTACTGTCAAATTTAAGAGCCCCTCGCATTTGATTTGTTAAGTCGACGGCGGACTAGTCATAAAGAGCTTGTGCTGGTCTTTGATGCACCTCCGAGTGTTGCTTTGGGAAACTGAGCCTGGTTGCTGTGAATGTGAGACCCGCGTTTTGCGTTTATGTATGGGACGCCTTTACGCCCGGCGACTCGCATTTCTTTTGAGAAAATAGGGTCAGACAGTTCCTGTGGGAATCAGTGGTTAAGGGCCCTAAAGTGAAGTGACTCTGCTGACCACCGGTGACCTTCAGATCGCTGGCCATGTCCTGACCAGCTGAACCACACACCCACCCGCACGACGCGTGGTACCTGCGGTGTAGCAGATCCGCTGACATCTCAACTGTTCCGGGACTGGTGTAGCTTCCTGACACTGATATCTCAGTGATGCTGGTGGGGCCACCCAGATGAAGCTGCCTAGCGTTTGTATCCTGAGACTGTCTTCCTCGTCAAAGCGCATTTGTCAATGACAAGGGTGTCGCGCTTCTCTAATGCCAGTTTGTCATTTAATTTCACCCCATAAAAGCTCTTCCGTGTGCTGCGTCTTTGAGACGGCGGCCAGTCGGAGTGCTGATCATACCGTTCCCAAGCCTGTTTTATGCTGTCGCTCTTTCTAATGTTCCTGGCTCGTTGTTGATGAAGAAACGGCGTCAAACGGGAATGCAGAAACCCCGCCGGTCTGTTCCAGTGCTGCTCGCGCTCGGATTTGGTAAATAGGCTTCACCAGAGGCCTTGCCGCTGGCTTTGCACTTGTCAGATGGTTTTGGCATCGCCGACAGTATTAGGGCTCCGTAAGGGCTTTCCAGCTTTGCTGCTCCATTATGCTTCCCCAGATGTCAGACTCAGGTGCCGAAAAGCTCTTTTGGCTGCGCAGGAGTGGTGTTGGGCTGGTTTTCACATACCCGTCTACTTGGTGCGTGGTTACAGGGCACCTGAACTAGTAGGGCGTGTCCTTAACCAAAATGTTTTCGGCTTTAAAGATTAATTTTGAATGACAGAGTTAATCTGCCTTCAGGACACCAAATTGTGTCCCTACACGCCATGCTGCCTTTTTTCCCCCACAATGCACCAGAGTGTCCCTTTCATGTTAAAGTTCTTGAATTGCGCCATGAAGTAACCATTTTATCTACCCTAATGCTGATTAAGTAAATATGCTGAAAGCCCAGTGTATCTGTGTGATTCTGATCTGTAATCACAAGATTTGGAAATGACTATCTATAGCCCAAGCTCATAATTTAGTAAAGACTGAGTGAAATTTGCTGCAGCTCTCACTTTGCATCATCTTCCATCACAGAAGAGAAATACTCTCTTGCATATCACTGAGGATGATCTGTGCTGACAGTGACGGTGATCATATTTAACAGAGTATTTTTTGGATGAGTGCTTATCCAGACAGATTAGCAAAGATGCCCCATGTTTGAGGCTGAACATAGCCAGTATGGCTCACCAGTGCATCGCCTTGGACACACACAATAAGCCCATCCATCTTCTGACCGCTTATCTGGTGAAAATTTGTGAGGTGGGAAGGGGAGATCCTGAATTGGGGCTCTGGATGGAAGGTCAGTCCATGATGGACAAACTCAACAGAGATGTACAGGGTGGTATGAGGAGATGTGATACCCATGTAACGCATTATATGTTGCCATAATCACCAGTTCAACCTCAAATGCAGGAAGCGAATACAAACTCAGCAGCAGGGGCGGATTCAAACCTGCACAACTGGAGAGGTAGTAAAGTTGGTGATTATTATTTTACTAGAATTAAGAATTTGGGTTGTATATTAATCATACACTCAGCTGAACATAACATAACAACACAAACACTGAACATAAACCGTAGCAGTTTCTTTGATACTAATTACATTGACGCGTTTCACTTAAAAAGTAGTACAATTAGACATTATTGTTTACTGCCCCACCTAACCGCAGCACTGTAAAACATGGATTATGTCGGTTTGTGGTCTGCGGAGGGTGGCAGTCTGTGTTACGATGTATTGATTTTGAAGATGGATGTTTGTTCCTGGTGAGCATTGAGGCAACATCTACAGTTCTGCTCCTTTAAATCAGGTTTTATTCGGGTAGTTTTCCATCATGGAAAGAGTGGGTGTCTACTGCAATGCCAGAATTCTGGCCCATTGGACAGGCAGTGTGATCACTGCATTTGTACAGTGACAACGGGTTTTGTGTGCCAAGAAGAGACTTTCTTTGTGTCTATTCTGCATTCCTTTTAGTTGGTTACCTCAAGCCCCTTCCTCTAATTTAAAAACATCTCATTGTTTACACATGATCTTAGTGCTTTGGTTTCTTGTACCTCCCGGACGCCTTTAGAAGTTTTAAATATGTTTTAGTGGAGCAGTCCACTTCTTGTAAACATGGACAGAAAGTGTCCAGGTCAGAGATGAGGAAGAAATGTACGCACTGTATATATCTGGCTCTGTTTATATACGTATGTCACAAAGGTTTTTTTTTTTCTCTTTATTTTTTATTTTTTAAAGGATGTCCTGACGGGTCCCGCGTCAGGGGCCTCCGCCTGAGCGGCGTCGTGTACCCAGGCCGTAATCTGATTTTGAGTTTCGGTCGACTCTAAGAAACGTCTGACGCTAGGAGGATCTCATTCTGGGGCCTTTGTGTACAGCGACGGTATACAGTCCGTCTGGAGCGGCAGTGGGGCTGACTCTGTGGGGGGGGGTCACTGGTTAGACTGGTGGCGGGAAGACAGGCTGAGAGATGTGTTCGCAGCATCGCGGGCGCGCTCCGAAAAAGGTGTTTCGCTGCGGTTTAAGATGGGTGGTAAATGCATCCTGGGCTGTGATTTGTGATGTGGGGAGAGGAGGAGTCTGAGCCGTCTATGTCATCCGGGAACTTCCTCTACCCCTGCCTCAGATCGTAGTCTCGTTGCTTGGCAACAGCAGTTGCCCGAAATAGCCGGCTGCAGACAGAAATAGAGCACACATATTGAACAACAAACTATGTCTCCTGGCCCATTTTTAAGCTCCCCCCACTCTGGCTGCCTTTGTTCTACACTGTCTGTGCAGATTGGTGTGAGTCAGACGAATGAGGCGGTTCTTTTCTGGCGTGCATGCAGATGTTGGCCGGACCCGTGGCCTGTGATGGTTTTGGGATTTCCCTGTGAGCTGAAGCTCCCGGTTAATGTGTAGCAGTCAATAAAAGCCGTCCAAGTGTCACGCTCCGGAGCTTAGCAAACAGAACGACGGCGCGCACAGGTGCGCCGCTCCGATGGGCCCATGTCCGCCATGTGGTCACCACTTTCTGTTAGGTCAGCGCCATTCTTCAGGAAACCTGTGGGAAAGATGGGACACTGTCAGTGGCCGCGGGGGGGTGGGGGGTAGTCCATGGATAAGGCTGGCAATAACAGCGCGCCTGATTGGCCCTACTGACAGCCCCCAAACCCCCCCTGGGTCTCCACATAGTATGTGCTGTGATGCACATCCTCAGGTTATAAAGAATGTAACACTGCTAATGTCCATAACCGGTGTACCCACAATTCCCTGCAGTGAGGTATTGTGGGTAATACACACATATAAAAAAAAAACACCATAATTAGCAGATAATGAACTGTGGTACAGATTTTAATATTCAACCTCCATAAACATGACTGAAAATAAGTAATACAGTTTTATATCCCTGTTTGCATTTACAATGGTGTGCTAGTGTATTAAATAGTATATCTATTTATTATCTGTACCATGACAAGATTAGATTAGATTCAACTTTATTGTCATTACACATGTACAAGTACAAGGCAACAAAATGCAGTTTAGGTCTAACCAGAAGTGCAATAAGCAGCAAGTGTAGGATACAGGTACAGTATAAGTTATAAGTCCGCCTGTAGAGATATGTACAAGCAGAAGCTGGATAATATTTACAGGTGGATAAACAGTGATATGAACATGATATTCAGTTTGTATTAGCTATAATCAGAAATTGCAAATAGATGAGCAGTGAACAGGTTACTGTAGTAGTTGAGAATATGCAGTAGATATAAACATTATTTACAGGTTGTTGGTTAAATAATCAAACATATTGACATACGTATAGAAATGTAGAATCAGAAAAACGACAAAATAACAAAAACAGAATGGAAAAACAATAGACAATGACAGCAAAATTCAGATGTTATGGGTTGGTGTGATTCTCTATTTTTAAGCTGAGGGCTTGTAGGGGTTTGTTATTCCATAGAATTGAAGTTCCTTGTTAAGGATCCTCATTCACTCATTACTTACCCATCTGATCATGATACAGGTTGTATTGCACCAACTGTCAATGTCGGTCTAATGTCGCAGTTGCCTGCAGACTACATCCCAGGATCTTTGAATAGTTGGCCATTGCCAGGGTCAACCAATTCCCTGGAGCAGTTGCAGTTAAGGGTCCAAATATAAAATCACTCTGCCGACCTCGGGATTTTAACCAGTGACCTTCCGATTATGGGCTCAGAATATTAACCTACACAGCCACACACCAGACCCTCATTTTACATTTTAGCCAGTTAGCAAATATGTTTCTATTAATCATGCAGGACAGTAACCTGTAGAGTAATATATGTTCTGTGGAGTATACTATACTGCATTGCTCTATATCTATCACACACAGAAATTGTTGTAATGTCTGGCTAGTTCACTCTGCTCCATCCCTTCTGTGAAGATATCAGGGAGTATGTCATGATAACTCTGAGTAAAACTTCAGATGGAAACTCCTTATGATCTCTGCTTTTCAAGGAAACCTTTTTTCCAATGAATGTCAAATCTATCAGTTATTTTTAGTAGAGATAATGCCGTATCTGAAGGATATGGGGGGGGTTGATAATTCGATAATTCTTTATTGATCCATGTTACCTAGACATTTATTATTAGGGGTTTTTCCAAGTTGAGGGAGGATCTTCACTCTTTCTCTTGCCTGCAACTAGTGAGGCCAGTCTGCAAGGCTCAGTCTTGGTCTTGACCAGTGTCAGATGCTGAATAGAACCACTGTTGAGGAAGTCTTGTTCGAATCCCCCCCCCCCACATTAACTGGAAGATTTTCAAACCTTGTATTTCACTTTTTGGTTTTCTGACATCTCAATGATATTTCTGCGTTTTAGATCCTTAGCGTCGTTTTTTGGGACGAGAATACACAACGTGGACGTAACAACATTATTTTCGCCCAGGTATTCCTGCCTGTGAGTCAGACTTTACTCATGTCCATCAAGGCGTCTTCCTTTAAAAGGGCTGGAACAGGTTTAATTTTCAGTTATTACAGCTGAAAAAATCACTGGGTCACTTAAATTCCTAGTTTTCTGATGCCCTTGGGACTCCAGGGAATGGTTTTACTGTAATAGGGGTCAGTACTATCCATACTGCTTAATGGCATCAAGCTTGCCTTGCTGAAGTTAACCTTGTGGAAGCTTTCTACAACTGGAGTAACTGCTGGCAGAGTGTGATTAGTGTCTGCCGCAGCCTTGTGAACAGTGTCTGTTCTCTCCTGCTCAAGGTTATTCTCCGAATATTGGAATAACACTATGGATATGCAATAAACCCTACAGAAGTTCACTGGCTGGGGTGACAAAGGACATCTCTGCTTTGTTCCCTGTGTGAAGCATATGGTCCAGAAATGCAACCTCTCGTTTGTATAGCTGCTTTTGGTATATTGAATCTATTCATAATCTCAAACACACTCCCATCTATCAATATGAAAAGGCCCCAGATTTTTTCCTGGTCAAAGTTCTGCATTATATTCCATAACTTCCTGGTTTTCGCCGATGAATTCTGACTCTCAGTAAAGCCTGTTTGTTCATGATCTGTGGGAATGTCCTCTCTAAACTGGTTGCTAGTACTTCAGATGGTATTTTCACGTCAACTTTTAACCAGTCTTCCAGTATAAGCTATAAAGCCCAGGGCTGCTTCCTTTTTTGTGAATTAAGTTCACGTGTTTGGTTCTTCTTCGCATTGAAATATTCCTCAGGAAAGCCTTGCAGCCAGTGATTTTCCTGGCTGGAGATTGAGGAGATGTCTGCTTTTATTTCTGCTGTGGAGATTTAAAAATTCCTTTTGTAGCGTATCTATTTCAGGAATATCAGTGCTATCCAGGAAGACACTTTCTTGTCCACTTTGGAGATACGAAAATCTTGAAGATATATTTGTGTTTTTATCTGTTTTTGGCTGAGTGTTCTCATCTTCCTTTGAGGCTTTTATGTGGCTCGTGTTTACTTGGTGCTTTCTGAGCAAACTGTGTTAGGAAAGTATTATTTATATTGTAGAGCTGGTGTCTTGCATACCGAGTATCTCTTTGAGCATTTGTAGCCAAAAACTGTCAAATTATGACCTGGCTTATTTTAGTTTTATGTCCTCATATTTGGAGACGTTCAAATTTCTTTCAATGTAAGGGTGTTTTAAGTGTCATTTGTCTGTAAATCCATTCCAATTTCTTTTTTCTCATGTAATAAATCGTCACGTGTCTCAGGAAAGCTTTGCAATTCTTTCATGTTCCTTCAGGTTCATGTTATTCTGTCATTGAAAACTATATATAGCATTGTTTGGACAAGATTTTTTTTTTTTAATTTAAAAAACTTCTTAAGCCTCTGGATAATGGTATGTCTTGGTGAGGGTATGTGCATTGCAATCAGTCCAATATTAACCTCCTTAAATGAATTTTTGGGCAATACCAATGAATATAATTAGTCAGAGGCTGTTTCCTGTGGGGCCGAATAAGAGTTTAAGTCTGTGGCTGCTGGCTTATGAGATCCCTATGTATTCAAAAGAACCGTTTCCGCACAGGAGTTGGCCATTGTGAAGCGTTGTTGACCCTGATGATTGCATCATATAGGAAGGAATACCTGAGGCCAGCCTCACACGATGGGTGTCTCCCAACCTCCATCGAGGAATTTCGCAAAGTTGTGACACACTTCTGTCACCAAGAACAAGGTCTTTTGTTTTCGTCTGTCACCTGTGTTGCAACCCTTGATGCTCTCTCTCGGATCGTGGTGACAGCTCCTACTTTGCATGTTCTTTAGGCTGGTCGTAGCGCTGGCCTGTCCGATTCCCCTTTAACCTCTTCTCCAGCTATGCCCACTATTCCCAAAAACCGTCTTTGCTTCCCGTCGCCAACGTGTCCATCTCGTTTGACTCCCAAGTCACTGAGAGTTTGCAGTCATTTCAGGCCTGTTTCTAATCACACGGATCACACACAGTGCGGCACGGTTAGCACTGATAATAAGTTTAGCATCACAGGTAGGGTTAGCATTGATGGCAAGGTTAACGCTGGTAGTTAGGTTAGGGCCGGTAACAAGATTAGCATTGATGCTAAGTTATCATTGGACCCCACTCTCGCTTTGGGATGTACCTCCATCACGTCTGCCATTTCCTCCTTTTTACCAGTTTATCTTGGCTTTTAGTCATCAGAGAATGTGATTTTCGTCCCAGTGAGTGCTTCAGTCGTGTTTTATCACTTAAAAACTAGTCGTGATACGTGAGTAGAAGACCAATATTGATGAACTATTGGGAAGACACTTGTCGTAACGGACAGCGTCCTGGGTGCTTTACATAAAGCCGGCTAGGGGGCCTCGTCGTCAGGGGCTAGGGGGAGGGGCTCAAACGCCGCACTCTGCTGTCTTCAAAATAAACATGAATGTGGAAGTAAAGTGCCAGAGCCGATGCACTGTGCCTGCTGAGGCGGGCAGCATCTGGGTGACATACAGTGTTTATTCTGCAGAACTGTGTGGCTTGTGTGTGTGTGTGGCTTGTGTGTATGTGTGGAAGGGTGGAGGTCATGTATATATGGCATTCTAGATTCCAAATGTCCCCAATATGTAATTAAAAGCCTGCTATTTTGATGTTTTCAGAAAACTGAATTTTTTATTTTTTTTTTAAATGTGTGATTCCATCCAAAGATTAAAAATGCCGAAGGTCTTATATTGGTTATTTATGGTTATGGTTAAGGCTTGGTGGTGGCTAAGGTTATCATTGAGGATTTTGTTATAGAAATGAATGGAGAGTCCCCACAAAGATATGAATACAAATTTGTGTGTGTGTGTTTGTTTGTGTGAGAGAGAGCTGTTTCTCTCCCAGCGGTATAATCAGGGCTCTGACAAAGATGCTGTTGCCCTGAGGCGCAAAGATGAAAGTCACCCCAGGTCACAAATAATTGAATGATTTTGTTCATATCAGTACAGTTTAACTCCCAAACCTCCCGCCCATCTGCTTTTGGGAGACCTGTGTCTCCCCCCACGACCTTACATGCAGAAAGTGATCCGGTTACCTGGTAACGTATGACTACATTTGCTGCGTAAAATGCATACAGAGGGATACTGCTCATCTCAAACCTCATCTCTTACATCAAAACCAAAAATAATATCCCCGGTGCCTTCAGGCCTCCCTGCTCTGGCAGATTAGCAGAAGGAAAATGGCTTTTGAGTCCTCGACGAATTACCTCGACGCGACACGTTTGCCGGGCATGCCGAAGAGTTAGTCAGCAGCCCCGCACCGCTGGGGACGGTTGCTAAGCAGTATTTTCACCTTAGCAACAAATCTCCTGCCTTAGCGAGTTGCTGGTGGCCCTCATCGCAGTGAGTGCAGCAAACGCGGAAGGAAAACGGCAGGATGGCTGACATCGGAGGAGTGATGGGGGTGGCAGGGGGCTGGGAAGCCGCCGTGTGAGGATGTGTTTTACACACGATGCTGTGATTTGTTTGCAAGCATCCTGCCTTAGCTCTGTCTGTCTGTCTGTCGGTCGGTCTGTCTGGCGGTCTGTCTGGCGGAGTGGAAGGTGAGCAGACCTCCCTGCTCCTGCATAATTTATGCTGTTTTCATGGTGCATGAGGTGATGCTTGTAAATCAGCACAACGTCACGCGTATTTCATTTGTATCTGGGGAACAGCGCATAGAGGGTTTGCAGAGTCCGTTCTTTCCAGCAGACCTTCCAGGTGACTCTGGCGATGGTCAGTGGACGCCTGCGAATGCACCAACGTCCTCCTCTGTCATTGTCCCGATTTTCCCGCTGCAGTCGGTAACGTCCCACTACCAAGTCCCACACCCAGAGCGGTGACACTCGGATCCCAACCCAGAATCGGTGGACATTCCTGCCGCTCAGAGTGCCCGGTCCGGCCCAGGATGAGTCTGCCATCTCGTACCTTGCACTGGTTGGGCCTCCTCCTGCTCCGAAGGGGGAAGAAAAACGTTCTCGAGTTGAGCTCTGTTTAACAAGTGTGGCAACCTGCGCCGGGCGCCGTGCAGCTGGGCGCCTTGCAGCTGGGCGCCAGGCGTAATGAGGTGGCACTCATCCTGCTCCTGGGCCAGCTGGAGGGGGCGGCTTTAACGAGGACGCTCGTTTGTGGTGCCGGACTCTCTTCATCATTTTCAGTGCCGGCGGGCTGCCTCACTCTGCCCTTATTGCTGCTACCTGGAGCTTTTCCAGCCCTGGTTACCCACAGAGTCCCCTTTGTTGCATTTACACTAATAAGCCATTAAGTAAAGGTAATTTACTGTATGCTTTTTACTCTGGAGAGAGGGAGTCTTTAAGGTAAGAGTCCCAATTAAAACCGCATCGCCATTCATCGCACATGCGATACGTGGAAAAAAGCAGGCAGCTTTAATTTAGCTCTCTGCAGGTCTGGCTGGCCGACCCACATGAGACATCCTTCATCTGATGTTATTGTTTATGGTGCCAAATCCCACGAGACGGGCAGCCGAGCTGGCAGCACGGCCTCCGTCCCGCGCGTCCTTCGTAATGCTGCACTGCACACGCGCACTGCACACGCGGTTAATTTTCATTTTTTCTATGCTGGTTTGGCTGCCGCAGTTAGCCTGACTCATGTTCTTAGTCAGCCTAACTGCACAATTAGACTGTGTGGCTGATTTGACTCGTAAAAGTTAGTGCAGCTTGTACAGTTATTCTGATCATGCAGTTAGTTTGGCTCCTGTGGTTAGTCTGGTTCATGCGAGTAGTTTGTGTGGTTAGTGTAACGCTCACTGTGAGTGTAATGCATATAACACAGTGAGTTACTGTGTTATATAGTGTTATAGGCAATAATCTTTATAGATGGAAGTTTATGATCAACTTTAATCATAAAAGTGAGCAACTGATGGATGCGTCCATGATTCTCATAAGCAGGTATGGAGTGGGCATATGGACTGGCATGCGCACACATTATATGGACAAAACTACTGGGTCACACCCCTTAATCATTGAATTCAGATGTTTCATTCAGGCCCATTGCCACAGGTGACTAAGATTAAGCACCTAGCCAAGTAGTCAGGTTTACAAACATTTGTGAAAGAATGGGTCATTCTGAAGAGTTCAGTGAATTCAAGTGTGGTGCCATCACAGGATGCAATAAACCAGTTTGTGAAATTTCTTCCCTGTTACATATTCCTCAGTCAACTGTAAGCAGTGCTATTGGTGAGTGGTAAGTGTTTAGGAACAGCTGAAACTCAGCCACAAAGTGGCAGACCACGTACCCAATGTCCTCTGGCATTAGCTTCAGCACAAAAACGGTGCTTTAGAAGCATTTGATGCCTATGTATTTATAATGGGATGTCATAAACATTCCTGTAGGTCAAATGGCCAGGTGTCGCAATACTATTGTCCATATAGTGTGTATCTATGTGTTCACATACGTTGTTTTTTTTTTCTTCTATGCAATGGCCTACATGATTGATTTTAAGTCAAACCCACATGTCAGATGTCACAAACACATATTTAAAAATTGTGGTCAAAAACTAAATGCAAATACAGGATTCCTTCCTATTTTGTAAATATACAACTCTTCATTGTAGCCATTTCCATTACTGCAAACAGAAATCTTAAAATAAAGACAAGATAAATGATGCCTGAATGGATCCAATAAAGCAGCCTCCAGCTAAAACCTTTTCACTCCACTGTCTTCCAACAGCGTTTTAAAAAATCAATGTATGACATTGCTTTTAAAACAGAAGGTGTATGTTCATGAACAAAATAATTACAATCTCAATCTAAAACCTATTTGGCAAGTCACTCTAAGACCAGAACCAGTGAAAGTGCACTTATTAACTGGAACGACTTTCATTTTAAGTTATAACTTGATAAACATATAACTTGACGAGTAATGTGTGCATCATGTCTACTTAGCTAACTGTACTTAACATTACAAAACTAGTTTTACAAGGTAATCTGAACAGACAGAGTTACCTGTACCGGGGTAATGATAAACTAGCTGATAACTTAGTGGTTCCAATCAGATTGCGCGGATTGGTAGCCGGAGTCTTGTGTCGTTAACGAGCATGATGAGGGATCCATGGCACTGCCACCATCAGAAGTGTGCGGGGGGGGGATGTACACTTACTCTGAGGTGGACATGGAGGTTAGCGTGGGGTGCGTTGAATCTGTCCTCTGTCGCAGCCCTGTCCTTCCTCCTGCTGTCCCCTGTCCCCCGAGTTGAGATCCAGGTTTCTGTCACTGTGGAGCAGGAGGTCCGGAAGAGATGGGGAGAGTATTTCACAGTAAGGAGCACTAGTGTATGTGACACTGTGACTTTGGTGGCATAAATAAACTGATAATCCTGCTGTAATGAAGTGAACAAACACCTGTCAGGCATTTCAGCTATGTTTGTATTTTTAATTAGTCTCATTTCCTCTGTAATTCATTTTCAAACTGCTCTTAGCTCTCCTGTAGGTAGAGCAGGAATATGCTTTGTTTGAGCCTGTAATCTAACTTAGTTTTCACCTGAGGCCTGCAATCAGGATGAAGTTCTTAAATGCTGATACACCGGCTTACTTTCCCTTGCAGCTCAATACTGGTGATTGGTATTGAATTGGACTAGTGTCAGTGTGTTAATGTACTAAGTATGTGAGGTGGACTGGTGTCAGTGTGTTAATGTACTGAGTATATAAAGAAGACTGGTGTCAGTGTGTTAATGTACTGAGTATATAAAGAAGACTGGTGTCGGTGTGTTAATGTACTGAGTATGTGAGGTCGACTGGTGTCAGTGTGTTAATGTTCTGAATGTGTAAGGTAGGGCTGTACTGAGTATCTAAGGAGGAACATGGTAAAAGTGTATGAAAGAACTGGAGTATCAAACTGTATACCTGAGAATTGTGTAAATTGCTAGGTTATTTAGTTCGCTTTGTTTTTCATGGGTCATTGAGTAACGAGGTAAAATAATCAGAAAATTCCAACATACATATTACTGATTTAACAATGAGTGACTTTTTAAATGAAATGGAAGCCTGCCTGGAATTGGGAAGCTGCAGTATTGTCAGTCGTCCATGCTGATTTTTGTTTTCTATAGTGCAAACTAGGGGTGTTGAAACTAATCTCATAATCGATGCATCGCGATGCCGGTGTGGACGATTCTGCATCGATGCAGTGACAGAACATAATCGATTATATTATAATGACATTGCTTGGTGATTTGCTGGCGGTGGCATACAAATTCTAGTTAAAAAGTAGTTTCGGTAGTGACTGCGGCTACCTGATCAGAGTACAGCGCTGTGTAGGAGAGATTATTTCTCTCCAAGTCGGAATTCAGATGAAAACATCACGACACTCCTCGTTGGAAACGCACCTCTTTTATGACGTTGAGGTCGGACAAGATTTTGTTGTCTGAGTTGCCCTTGTGACGAAATTTCAACATGACGGCTTACACACTCAACAGTAATTCTATATTATACATCTTTAAAAATGTTTATTTTGTTAAATGTATTAATAGTTATAAATGTAACCGCACATGTTCGATTTAGAGAATACCATATCATGACCGTAAACATTATCCTATCACGCAATATGAGTTTTTTACTTGTTAGTGTTTCTGGTTTATTTGTAGTTTGTTTGCCTCTCGAAAAAAGAATATCGCCATGAATGTGCTGAAATATTTTACAGAGCTTTTAATGCGGTTTGACTAGTTCGTGTTTCTTGTTTGTGTGTCTCTTGGAAAAAAATCATCTCACTTTAAATCTGTTAAAATATAAAGCAACCACACACAGCAGCGCGTTCATGGAGGCAGCCCTGTTTGTTCCAAGATGTGGATAGCTCACAGTTTCTCTTTACATTTTGATAAGCTATGTCTATATTCTTTGTTTCTGTTCACAATTTAATGTAATGTCACAATTTCTGTTTACATTTTCAGGTTAAATAAAAAAGGGAGCTTACGTCTCACTGCTTGTGTTTGTATTTGAAAATATAATGTGAAGTAATGTAGAAAAATTGATGGAATGCATCGCAATATCAAATCAAATCGTGAGACCAGTGAAGGTTCACACCTCAAGTGCAAACTTTACAACTCCTGTAAATTTCCTTTCTGAAAGGGCACCCTCCCTTTCAGCTGCACCTAGCTGTTTTGGGCACTATAACCGTCATTTGTCATACCGAAAGTGGAGGGAATCACGTTTTTATAAATTAAGAGTGAACCTGAAGGGGAAACAATTGCAGTGAACTCCTGCTCTGCCCAAAGCCTGTGACCTCACCCACTGGGGGTTGCTCCTGTCCTGTCCAAAGACTGTGACCTCACCCACTGGGGTCGCTCCTGTCCTGTCCAAAGACTGTGACCTCACCCACTGGGGTCGCTCCTGTCCTACCCAAAGACTGTGACCTCACCCACTCTGATCGCTCCTGTCCTGCCCAATGACTGTGACCTCACCCACTCTGATCGCTCCTGTCCTGCCCAATGACTGTGACCTCACCCACTGGGGTCGCTCCTGTCCTGCCCAAAGCCTGCGACCTTACCCACTGGGGTCACTCCTGTCCTGCCCAATGACTGTGACCTCACCCACTGGGGTCGCTCCTGTCCTGCCCAAAGACTGTGACCTCACCCACTGGGGTCGCTCCTGTCCTGCCCAAAGACTGTGACCTCACCCACTGGGGTCGCTCCTGTC
>JABFDZ020000043.1:17370671-17386754 GCA_019775955.2 Pollimyrus isidori
GGCCGCACGAGGCCATTCTTCTGTGCCTCACAGCCGTAAATGAAGCATCTTACACCGATTCGCAGTTCCTAAGCTTATGCAACAAGCTTTCGACAGAGTCCCGGTCATTCTGCTTTTCCACTCCCCGTCTTCCAGGCCCCTAACCGCACCTCCCTCCCCCGCCTTCCCCCATCGGCACCTCACGTGCCAGTACTTGGTTTGGGGGCCCCGCAGAGGCCCCTGCTGGCCGGGGCCCCGCTCACATGACGGAACCAAACCCTCGGTGGCGATCGCAGGAGAGCATGAGATGTGGCTCCGAGTCATTTGGCATGCGGCTCTCAGCGGGGGAATGCAACCCAACCCTGCCTGCAAACCCAGTGACCTTGGCAGCTGGAGGCAAAAGGACAGAATTCCTTTAGCTCATGGAGTGGCTATTTAGTAACTCATTCCCATTGTGCTGTAGTAAGGAGCTGCAGCAGCACGGTGCCTGGGGACGGGGCTTCCTACAGCAGGGCCCTTGCTCCCTGCCGCCGAGGGGACGCATCCCAAAAAACACAGCGGAGTCATGGGTCACGGTCCAGGTGTCCGGAAGGTGGGAGCCCTGGTCCCTGCTTGGACTCTCACACAGCTTGTGCCCCCATTTTAGTGGACTTGTGTGGTGACATGTCAGCTACATTCATTGGCTCCTGTGTGCTCTTACAGTTTGTAACCCTGCATGTACCGGACTCTGGCCCTAATCACAATCACACTGTGATTTAAGTCTAAAGCAGAAATGAGTTTGCTGCCACATGCATGTGTTTCTGTTTGTGTATACTGATTAAATACATAAATTAATTTATGCTTGTGTGCCTTCCATGCTTATCGGCAACAACTTATCACCTAATTAAAACAAATTCATTATATGACAGCACAGCACAGTCAGCCTTGGCTAGTAAACCTCGTATTATGGGATGCCTAGATATTAGATTGGTTAAAATAGGGGCGCAAGTTGAACTGTTATGCAAAATTAAAGTCATACATGAAAATATGAATCGGGAAGCAGATGGTTGCGCTTTAATTGACCACCAGTCGGCTTTAAAGGCAGTAGTTCCGAAAACTACTGTTTTCTGTAGCATTTTAATTGTGTCCTCATTAAGATCTTGTAAAGATGTTAAAATATGTGGCCAAACAGTAAGAGTTATGTACAGCCTTGTTCCATGATGGTGGGGGTGGACTCGGTGATGGACAGATTGGGCAACAGTAAAACAAAACCTAGGAAGGGATTTTTGTGGCAAATTCTTTTTAACATCTGAATTTATCTGAACTGTCTCTGTGGTCTAATAATTTTTCATGATAAATCTTTGGTGATCATTGGCTATTAAATTGGAATTCACTTGGTTGGGCAGGTACACTTACATGTACGAGGAAATTGCCTTTGCAGTATTGGTATGTTACATTCATAGACGATACAGAACATAAATTTTAAAAATAAGAATAATGAAAATAAATAAATGAAAAGTAATGTGAATCAATACAGACTGCAGTCAGTAAATGTTTAATATGCTATGGCTTAGTACGATAGAAGGCTTACTGACAAGGGTTTTTTTAAGAACTAACCAAACAGGTTCAGGAACCACACAGGACAAACACAGGACAGTACATACAATGACTAACTAAGAAATCAGGGCGAAGGAAGGTACATGTATACACTGATAATGAAAGCGGAACAAGGAACAGGTATGAGCAATTACAATGTGCCAAACATTAGAAACTACAAACAAAGAACAGGTGAGGATAAGTAAGACTCATTAAGGACTCAAAAATCAAACACAACGAGAAATAGGACATGACAATAAAATGAAATACAAGCAGGAAAAACTTAACAACGGCACAAACACAAGTACCATCAGAATAACATGATGCAAGAACTAACAAGGGGAAAACAAAATTCAAAATGCCTAAGAAAGTCATGGGCTAGTCACAAAGCAGTGGCAGTAGGGGAGCCTGGTTCTCACTCCCATGCTTAGCCAAGTAAACCATAGGGCAGCCCAGAAAACAGGGGAAAACCATAAGAACTAAAAAACCAAGGGAAACAACTGGGGGAAATACAGAACGGGATGGCCAGCGACACCAGCTGGCCAAATGGGGAAATGACAGATAAGGCCAGGGCTGATCCCGACACCAAGTGTCCAACTAGATGTGCCAGTTTAAATATTGCCCAGAACCAATTGCTTAGTTCCCCATTAAATACAAGTAAAGAAAGTTATATATTAAGTATTTAAAAGTTCAATCAGCAATCACTCTTCAGAAGGATGTCCTCAGCTGAGTAAGGATATGGTGAATTTTTCAGATGCCCTGAACTATAATTTCTAGGCTGTAGGGAATAGATTGATGAATTTCTGGAAAAAGAGGGTCTGCACCGAAATAAATAGGAAAAGTGATTCAGAGTTCAAATCCATGAGTCACTAGTGTTTCCTGCCTCCCGGGGGTGTTCTGTTCCGTTATCCAGTCATATAGATGTGGTGACACTATGGAAATTAGCGCAGCATGTCGGGTTGAGGTCATTTAATCTGAAGTGCTTGGTGTATTTTATGTTAGTTTGCTCGGCTGAATGTCAGTAACATCCGTAAATTATCCAGGCCATTGTCTTCTCCCAATATCCATTGATCTGTTGTGATTGGTCATTCAGTGGTTAAATTGGTACCTGATTGGCTCCTGCTTTTTCATCCCACTGCACATGTGATCTTTCCACATGTTGGCGGCTGTCACCATACACACATCCTCCCCGCCCAGCTCTTTCTTGAGGCTCGCACTTGCATTTTTAGCAGACACCTTTCTCCAAAGTGACATGCATATGATTGTGAAAGCCTGGGTCAGGAAGTTCCATGGAGCAGTTGTAGGCTTAGAGCCATGCTCAAGACTCCAATGGTGAAATCACTCTACTGACTATGGGTGTTAAGCCAGCAACCTTCCGATCACAGGCACAGCGACCTGACCTTCTGAGTGGCAGTAATACCAACCCCATAGGCTTCACTCATTCATGCCTGATACTGCCTGTATGAGACCCTTCCTCCTCATTGCCAACTTCACAGCCTCAGGTCTCAGACAGAGAACCTGTTTATTGTGTTAATTAATTGCTTTATGTAGATACATACAGAAAAGCCTCCTGACCTGTTCAAGATTGGGGTGATTTTCACAGTGGCTGCCGTCCTGCTAGAGTTCAACCCCGACTATGGGGGAGCTGCTGCGCCACTCTAACTTTCTCATTGTCATTATTTCCTTTAGCCTTTGCTGCTGACAGATTCTCTTAACATTTTGCTTCACTGGACCTTTCCCAGCTTCAAGGAGGTGCCAAGCTCATGTCGAAACGGAGGACTCGAGTGAGGCCAATTTCAGCTGATCTGCCGTCCGTGGGGAGGCTTTAGTCGGCCGAAGCAGCGTGCTGATATTTCTGCCCCTTTTGGGCTGTAACCGGGGGGCTGCACCACTGAGCTGTGGATCATTTAGATGGATTGTGGCTCTAAACAGAGAAATGAAAGGGCCAAAATGGTTGCAACGGACCCAGAGTGTCATGTGATCCAGGTCCGAGCTGCTAGTTTCCCGTGGGCAGTAATCCTAAAGCAAAATCAGGTAAGGTCTGAAAGCTGGGTGCCTGCTGTCAAGATAAATAACTGCTCTGGTGCCTCGACGCTGCGTTTGAAAGAGAGGAAAATAGGCCTCCTGACATGTAGGCAGGCGCCTTACAAAAGGCTTCCTGGTGGCCCTTTGTCCTTTAGCTAAGCGAGTAGAGAAGCAGCAGTATAAGAAATGTGCTGGTCGTGTTCCAAAAAGAAGAGGTTCTTCCGGGGGATGGCGGCCCTTTTGGCTATGGGTTAATGATGTGCTATTTCAGGACTGTGTGGGTGCAGTCTGACAGCCTAACATCTCAGCTGACAAATACAGCCAAACCCTCCTCTATTGTGTACAAAGACACGCCTGTGCATCATTATATACTGCAGGAAAATGCCAGCTGCAGTGACGCAGGTGAATTAAGTGCATCTGTCATTTGTTCAGTAATTAAGAAGCATGTTCATCACCCCAGGGGGGCAACAGTCAACTTTTTTTTTTTTGCATAACATTGTGTAATGTAAGCTGATATTTGCACCAGATGAATTTCCTGTTTTCTACTGTGTTACAGGTGTGGTTCATATGCTGCAATTTTCTTCAGCATAGCTTGTGAGCCCATCATTCGTACCGTGTGGAATCGCAGAATGTGGCGGGAGTTAGCTCTGGGAACAGCTGAGTACCGTGTGGAATCAGAACATGGCTGGAGTTAACTTTGAAAGCAGCTCAGTACCGTATGGAATTGCAGAACGTGGCAGGAATTGGCTTTGGAAACAGCTCGGTACTGTGAGGAATCACAAAACGTGGCGGGATTTAGCTTTTGAAACAGTTTGGTACCATATGGAACCCCAGAACATGGTAGGAGATAACACTGGAAACAGCACGGTACCTTATTGAGACACAGAACATGGCAGGACTTGGCTTTGGAAACAGCTTGGTAACACGTGGAATCCGAAAACATAACAGGTATTAGCTTTGGAAACAGCTCAGTACCATGTGGAATCGCAGAACTTGGTAGCTGTTAGGTTTGGAAACAGCTTGGTACCTTATCAACTCGCACAACATAGCAAGAGTTAGCTTTGGAAACAATTTGGTACGGTGTGGAATCGTAGAACATGGCAGGAGTTAGCTTTCAAAACAGCTTGGTACCTTATGGAATTACAGAATGTGGCAAGAATTAGCTTTGGAAACAGTTTAGTACTATGTAGAATTGCAGAACGTGGCAGGAGCTAGTTTTGGAAACAGCTCAGTATCTTATGGAAATGCAGAACATGGCAGAAGTTAGCTTTGGAAACAGCTTGGTACTATATGAAATCGTAAAAATAGCAGGTGTTAGCTTTGGAAACAGCTCAGTACTGTGTGCACTTGCAGAACTTGGTGGATGTTAGCTTTGGAAACAGCTTGGTATTATGTGGAATTGCAGAACGTGGTGATAGTTTTGGAAACATCTCGGTACCTTATGGAATCGCAATAATGGCAGGAGTTAGCTTTGGAAGCAGAATCATGTGGAATTGCATAACTTGGTAGGAGTTAGCTTTGGAAACAGTTTGGTACCATGTGGAATCGCAGAACATGGCGGGAGTTGGCGTTGGAAACAGCTCAGTACTATGTGGAATCACAGAACTTGGCAGGAGTTAGCTTTTGGAAACAACTTGGTACCGTGGGGAATTGGAACATGATTAGGGTTGCACGACTTGATTTATTTTTAAGTCAACAGTTATGACCCAAAAGTCGAATCACCATTGACTAATCACTGATGACGTTAAGCCACAATCTGTATTTACAAAACTTCATGGATTTGCTGACAACAGATAGCTCATCTTTTATGTGAAACAGAAGCAAGAGGAAACAACAACAGGTTGCACCTTCAGCAGCAACAGTTAGTACAACAGTAACACTTGCTACAACTTCCATTTAAGTGTGAAAATAGTAAAATGTCAGTGTAACACATGTGAGTTTTGTTTACCGCCCACCCCTACAAGGTGCATCAGCTTCCAAGTTCCTGGGTCTTCTCTCACAGCTCCAGGCCACTTTCCCGTGTCGCTTTCCCACCACACAACAGCAACTGTGACCTTTATGCTAATTAACCACATCATTTCACACGACACTACCACCCAAAGCCACCCAAAAAAAAATGGAACAGCATTTTGTTAATTATTTGTTAGTTTTTGGGGGGATCGATCGTGATCAAAACGGGGCATAGTTCTTTTATTTATATTTTATTTATATGACCCACGACATGTTTATCATTCATTATTTAGTCTACCCAGTACCAATCTATTATTTTCCACAGAATAGAAAATGTTATTCTACAAATAAGCCCTGGCAAGTTTCACCGCTAATACCGGTGATAATAGGCAAAAGTACATCGGTATTTATTGAATTTCCTGGGGCAGAAATATGGAGACATAAGCAAAAAGGTATTCATTAAAGCATTACATGTATTTATGGTGCAAAAACAATTCCGTCTGCAGAATTTTTGCTCTCTTCCCCACGCGTAACTGGTATTCCGTGAGGAGTCCATGTTGTTAGTCTCATAATCACACGACGAGTCAGCATCAAGCTTAAGGTATCATCACCAAGCAGTAAAGTCATGTTGTGGATTAGTCTGTGCAACCCCTAGAACATAGTGGGATTTAACTTTGGTTACCGTGTGGTTACTGAGCCTTTTGCTTGGGATGTTCAGCCTTTCCCCACGTTATCCAGCTAGGCCTGTTACAATAACTACTTTGCCTTGGATGATATATTACCCTAGAAATAATTGTGATACACGTTATTATTGTCATTTTAAGGTCATTTTATGTCAATGATATAATGATATTGTAACAACATAATAAAGCAAGTACCCCCTTTTAAAAAAACAATGAACGTTTAATTCTGAAGAATATTCAGACATTGTAATTGCAGTGTCAATAAAATATCCCAAATAAATAAAACCATGCAGTGTGTTTGGGCTGTGTATCTATATGAATCCGTATGAAATACTTTGACTACAGAGTCCAGTCAGCAGTGATCTAATGTGTGGTGCAGGACATGTATGGGGTCATATCCGAAGTAGCAGAGCAAAAGGAGATGTCTTTGGTCTCCTCCTGTGTGGCATCTTTCATTTTGTTGTGCAGTTCTGGAATGACGTTTTGGGAGATTTTCTTTGTCACGTTTTTCTTTGCCTTATCAGGCAAAGGCATCTTTGACAGACAAATTTCGAGATGGCCTCTCTCCAACTCCGGCTGCACTTTTTGTTCTCAGTTTGGAGAACCGGAAGGGATGGTTATGCGATAGACGATTTTTAGTCGACGTACTGGCTTGTTCACGTCAATGGAGCCTCCTCTCCCATTCGGCTTAAAGGCAAAATGTTCCTAGAATGAAGCTGTACAACCCGGCTTTGGAACCAAATCCATTTGGACTTACTCTTCCAAACTTTCTAGCTGGAATTATGCAGTAGTCTATTAAGACATGAAGCTTTTAGCCTGGAGTAACACGTTATCTTGCGTGTCGCTGGCACCAAGTGTAAGGAGGCACTGCCTGGAGATGGGTAATATGGTGCGAGATACATTTTCACGTTTGAATGCAGACGTGCGAAAATAGAAATGCATCATGGCAACCCTCAAAATGAATTCAAATAAAGTATTATTCAAGCTCAAATATGTTCTTGTTATTTTATTACAATGTAACTTGGTACAATGTAACTGATGTTAGTGAACAGAGCGCCGGGTATAAGAAATGCACATTACAAATTAAATATATTATTACTACTACTACTACTACTACTACTACATGACGGGTATCTTCAGGAGCAAGTGGGATGAGACATAAAAGATGCCGGTAGGAGTGAAACAAAATAAGGAGTGGGTGGGTTTGTGACAGAATCTTGCGTGCACAGGCGGGAGCAGGATTTAAAATTCCGTCCTGTGCTGTCGATATTGTAATTATCGCAACATTTCCCTTGTGTTGTTCCGCCTTTCTTTGTTAACATGGGCATGTACTCTACCTGCGCCTTGTCCTTTAATGAATGCATGTCCATTAGTGTGGGAGCGTGTTTTTTTTTTTTAAATTTTGAAAAACAAGAGTCTTTCTTCACAATCTCCATGGACTGTGAAGCCAGTACTTGTATGGTGCAGTTCAAGCCATGGACCGGTGTCCCCCTCCGAGATGGGGGTGTTGCGGGTAGGTTGTTTTCTCTGTCATTGCCAGGTCAAAGACAAAGGGGGGGGGGGGGGTGTAATTACAGGCAGCTGAGCCTCATAGGAGGGATGCAGGGTCGTGCTGTGATGTGGTGAAGTTAACTTGGTTACCATCCAGGTCTGTCCCAGATCCATGTTTTGCAGCCCGTCCCGGTCCCCGCAGCCTCTGTGCGGCCCCATCTTTGTTTAACCTGTACTGCTTTTGGCTTGTAGCCCCCGGTGCCATGTGATCAGTTTACATGATACCGCAGGACAGTTCAAGTGAGTTACTGCCGGAGAGTTCTAAACAGCTTGTCTGAATCTTTAAACTCTGTAGATATATTGGTCACCAGTCTCAGTTCCCCTTTTTGCTTCAATGTATTGAGTGAGTAATTTAGATGAATATTACAGTGTGCCAGGTTTCATTCCTGCTGCTCTTTCTTTCACTATGGTGTCTCATGTTTGAATATAAACACCTGAATATGAAACTCTCGCTGTGTCCTGGAAAGGGACATATCGAGTCCACAGAGAGACTGTTTACAAGTGAACACATCGTGGTGGAACGCTTGGCTGCGTGAGGCAGCAGTGTTTAGATGCAGCTTAGTCGATGATCTCCGGACAAAGGCCGCCGCCGCTGCTGAAAATAGCTCCTTTGCCACAGAAGTTTTTTTTAATGTTTTGTTGCTGTTGTAGATCAGTCCTTTTCAAATGCTGCAGCCTTTGCAAGCAGAATTTTCACCTCCACACACAGGAAGTAGCATTACCTACGGACCTCTGAGCAAAGCTGTGCCTGTGTTAAAGGGCTCTGAGCAGAGTCTAGCGTGTTGTAAAGCTGTGTTTGTTAAATGGCTCTTTTGCCCTTTTTCTATCTTTGCACATTCTCAGTGTTTTAAGGTGTCTGGCACTATTCTCTGTACCTTTAAAGAGATGGAACATCCTTTCTGGGCAGACAGAAAGGGCTCCCGAGCTATTTTTTTTTTTTAGCTTGTTGGCTTTCTCTGGTCCTTTGGGGAAGCGGAAGCATCAATGACAGCTGCTTGCTTCTGTGACAAGGCACCATCACAAGTCCAGTACACAGCACAACTGCTCTTAGAGAGTCATGGGTCTTCACAATGAAACTGTAGTTTACCATTTTTATGCTTAATGCATTACATTTGTAACCAAAATCATCCAAGCTGGCATAAGCTAATAAAATTAATAAACCCACTTTTCTTAGGCTGACTGCTTGAGGAAAGGTTTAGCATGACACTTTAATGGAACGTCATCATTCAAACTGCAGTATGCTGTAACTTAGTCATCAGTGTGCATATCAGGCTTGAATTCAGCAGTGTGAGCTTCTGTTCTTAGCCGACTCCTCTGTTCGACACTGCTAGCTCTCTCTGCACTTAGAAGTTGAGAGGAGGTGTCTGTAAGTGCCGGGGTAAGTCTGGCTCTTGGGTGATACTAATGCATCTTTCGGGACTGAGTGTAGTGCAGTCATTCAGGGTTTGTTTTCCCTGATGGTCTCTCTCTCTCTCTGTTTCTCTTTTCTTATCTCCTTCTAGTTCCCTCGATCCCTATCTCCCCCAGTCTCTGATTCCCCCTCCCTATCTCCCTCCCTCCCTCTGTCTGTCTCTCTTTCTTGCAGCCTCCCTCTGTCCTCTGTTCCATTTTCTTCCCTTGCACACCCCTTATTACACACAAATGCTGGATTTCTAATGACCCACTGTTCTTAAGTCTGGATGGTCGGCGGTTCTCTGTCCTTTGAGCGTCGTGATCGCCCTGGAGTTTTTAGAAAGGAGCAGACAGAACTGCCCATTTTTATGCAAAACAGGCAGGGCAGTTTGTCTGATCTATGTTTACTAGATGACTTGGGGAATTTTTGGGTGATAGTTTGAATCTGATTAAGCAGCTTGTTTTTAATGGTGAGGCACAGATCAAAGGCTCCATCTGACCATGCAGGCTGTCTTTGCAGCTGTATCTGAAAGGTATTCTCCGAAAACATGCTGACCTTTGGAGGTTAATGGAAAAACATGAACACACTATATAGTAGCCAGCTTTTAAACCAGCTCACTGCAAAATTGAGCTGGGCCTGACCACAGTCTTCAAAACACTGTTAGTTAGTCTATCTGTAGATGTATCTGTAGATTCAATTCAGTTTATTTTTATATACCGCCCTTCCCAACAGAGTTGTCCCAGGGCGTTTACATGGTTGTGTACTTCTGTTCCTTATAGCCTGAGAGCTTATCCTACATTGGGTTTGGTTTTAAATGTAGGTTAGTGAATCTGAAAACAGACATGGTGAATTTTGAGTGGTTAAAACCTGTCCAACATTAGAATGTGGTCTGTGAAACAGGTTTGCCACAGTAAACACACGGTGTGCACTTCCTGGAACTTACACAGAAAACATAAACAGCGTTAATATTGTGAGTGATGTGGCTGGTTTATCTACTGTTACTGAGGTATGCTTGTGCTTTTAGGTGAGTAACTGGGCCAGCGGCAGGTCAGGCTAGGAAATCCACATGAAGGTGCTTTGGGCCTGGCTGGTACTTGACTGGGAGACCGAATAGGAAAGTTGCTGGGTTGCTGCTGGAAGAGGTGTTGCTGTGGCCGACCAGTTAGCCCATTCTTGGATCAATCTGGGTTCCAATGTCCCAGGCAGTGACGGGGATACTGTGCTGTAAAAACGGCTCTGTCCTTTGGATGAGGTAATAAAAGATCCCTGGCCATCTTTGAAAAGAGCAGAGGTGCTTCCCTGATGTCCTGGCTAAAGTTTTCTACTTTGGCACTTTTAAAATCTGGTCTTCTAATCATCCCCTACATCTGATTAGTGAATTCTCTCCTGCCCCGTCGCCACCTTAGCTACTGTGTAGTGAGCTTACTGGTGCAGAATGTCTGCCGCTGTATCATCCAGATGGGTGCCGCACTGCAGAGGTAGGGACTGAAGTCACTGACTCTCGACTACTAAGTTGCAAATTCAATGACTCGACTTGGCAAAACTGATGGATAGCCATGGACTTGATGGTAAATGATTCCGTACTTGGACCTAACTCTGACCACATGACTCGAGAAGGCGATGCTATAGTTTTCCCTCTGGATACCATAACATAAATGTTATATTTTCAATGTATATTAAGTCTCTGCTTTCTGCAATTTTGTTTGGCTGAACGCTCGGAGATAGTTTGTTGGAAAGATCACTTTTTGCATACACACTTGTGTAAAAACTATAAGGACCTCTAATCTATAAAGAACATATCCTGTGATGTACTGTGGCGAGTTTTTGCTGCAGCAAGTTTTAATCACTTAAGGTAAAAAATATTGACACATGTAGGAGCTCAAGTTACATGACTCATAGCTCAATTTGGACTCAAGTCACAAATCTGATGGCTTGTGACTTAACAGCAAAAATGATGGAAAGGCTTGGACTCAACTTGGATCTGAGGGCAAATGACGCGAGACTTGACTCGAACTGCAATGTTTTGACTCAAGCATTGACTCTGACTTGTTCCCATCTCTGCTACACTGTGGTTGAAATAGCTCCTCATTGAGTCTGTAACATATTCATTCACCTGCAGTTCTTTCGTGCTGCTCCCAGTTTTCCTGGCGTGTGTTGCTCTTTATCTCACGCTATTACTGGGCCCCGCTGTTCTAAACCCTGTTGGTCAGGTGATTGCCTTGTCATGTCACACTTTCTTGACTCTTTTGTTCTCTTTCAGATGTGGAGGTGAGGGAAGAGGTCAGCAGTGGTGCAGGCCAGATGGAGGTAAGGGATGAGTTTTACTGCAAGTCCCATATGGCCAGACCTTCTGGACAGACTCTGTTAATGTCCTGTTGCTAGATTTATTCATATTGCTACCACTCAGGCCAAATAATCGTACCTACTTGTTTTGTCTATTTCATTCATTAGTATCTCGTCAGACCTAAATGATCCCTGCAGCCTCTTACATCTGGTCCCAACAGACCAAAACGTCCCTCAGCCGACAGTAGTTTGGCACTTCAGAGCTTACTGTTCCCTGAAAGAACGGTCATGCATCTCTTGCTCTTGTTTGGCACCACAAGCAGATTGTCTTCGGTTGGGATCATGACGACTCAGGGCACCCATACCTGTATTTAGCGTCTGCGCTCCTTGGTCTGTTTCCTCATTTGAAAGGGCTGCAGGCTTGTTTTCGGACGAATGCAAATCATTATTGTTCCGCTGTATTCACTGGAGATTGTTTACTCATTCTGATCCAAGCTCGACTGTAATCATGTCTCAGTAAACGCAACAACCTTCTTACCTAAACTTTTCTCTCCTCCTCTGTAATAAGTTATTTTGAAGCTCTAATTTTCACCCAGAGAAATGGATTTGTCTCTCTTGGACACACGTAATTTTTTACAGACCTTTCCCTTGTCTGCTTGTAGATAGCTCCATGAGGGTTCCTTAGTCTCCTGTTTGCTGAGAACGTTCTAGGCCTGAGGGATCCTCTGCTACTCCTTCACTGTCGTCCTCACTGCTGCCCGAAGGCAGTTACCCTCCACCATGTGAAACTGTCAGCTTATAAGAAGATTTTAGTCTAACGTTGGCATTTTCTTAATGACCAAAGGTTTCTGGTCTTGAGGAGTTATTCATTTTGCATATATGCATTAAGGGAGAAAGGAAATGGTCTAAGTAAGTCTTGAGTATATTTTCATTAAAATTATATTTTAAAGCGGCAGGAAACGAGTGTTAATGGACTGGAACTCTTTCTTCAGTTAATCATGAACCGGTGTTGATTTCGGCAGCTAGTTAAATGACTGCCATGTTGTTTACCCCAGGTGGAGTACACGCTGAGGTCAAGTTAATAGAATACAGCATAATAATATAATGGACATGATGGCCGATAACCATGTCCCCGTTGAACAATGTGTCCTTTGTGTTTTATCTTCAACCTAAAGTAACGTAAATATCCCCTTTCTCTACCAAGTTTCAGAAAACAAAAAGCCTTAAATATTATAGTTTAGATCCAAAGTCTTTGCAAAAGCTTTTTTCTACTTGTGCTATAATTTTTAGAGTTAATTAAACTCTGTCTCTTTAAGTCTAAATTACTTGGTTATAATATCACTCTGTTTTTAATTATACATTTCTACATGGCCAGATTTTTATTGCTGCCTCCCTAGAGCCACTCCATCAGGTTCTCTGTGTTTGCAGAGTGCCTTTAACACTGTAACTATTGCCCCACTGACATAAATCATATATTAATCTTGACTTCGGGGGTCTTTGTTTCCCAAGACATGACTGCTCCTGTCAATGAAACCATAGCAAGGGCCTCATACCAGGGGGAAAGTCTGCCTTTGTTTGTGCCTCGATGCATGGGGCTGGTGTTTTTCCTCTTTTTTGACTGTTGAATTCCTAGGGTGACTCACCTCTCCCTCAGTCAGAGCACCAAGACACGCAGGTAGGAGACAGGCTGGCTTTCACATGACAAGACAGGCAGAAAACACCATCGCCGGATCTGTGGGGGAACTGGCCCCAGAAAGTACTGTAGGCAGTGGGGGTTGGTAATACCGCCCTCGGGGTGATGTTGTTTGAAGTTACACCTGAACAGTCAAGGAGCAGGAGGTGGCATTTTCCCACCTGCTTCCTGTGAACCCAAGACTTCAATCCACAGGTCTGGACAGCACCTGCAGTCGCGAAGAAGAACATGGAAAAACACGGAAAAACATGCAGGGTTTCGCTTCCCAGGGGGTCGGCTCCCACTTCGGAGCTGAATTCCTCGAGTAGCTGAGATGTTCGTCTCAGGAAAGCCGCGCTCAGTGCCGCCGGCCCTTAGCTTTCTGATAAATGGTACCGATTGGTATATAAATTGAAAGTATCAAATACACTTGGTTTTCATTGGAAGACGTGCTCCATGCATGAGGAGAGCGAGTTAGCTAAGACCACTAGAGGGCGTGCCGGGAAAGAAGGCCGGCTTACCTGGGCGTGCCGGGAAAGGAAGCCGACTTACCTGGGCGTTCCGGGAAAGCAAGCCGGCTTACCTGGGCGTGCCGGGAAAGGAAGCCGGCTTACCTGGGCGTTCCGGGAAAGCAAGCCGGCTTACCTGGGCGTGCCGGGAAAGCAAGCCGGCTTACCTGGGCGTGCCGGGAATGGAAGCCGGCTTACCTGGGCGTTCCGGGAAAGGAAGCCGGCTTACCTGGGCGTGCCGGGAAAGGAAGCCGGCTTACCTGGGCGTGCGGGGAGCTCGTGGCTTCGCCACGATGCTCGTAAAGACAGCGCCCCCACCCCCTCGCAGTGGATCCCTCGTAAAGATGCTCCACTTTGCAGCTAGCCCTGCACTCTTTAGCACTTAAGCTTTAGGGTTAGCTTCCTGCTTTTTGGGAAGGGGAAAACAATCAAAAAGACAAATCAGTTAATTACTCTTGTTTTCCCGTCTTCTTTTTATCCCTTTTAGCGGGGAGATCGGGCGAAGCTTCGAGGGGCGCTGGGCTGGGAAATCAGCCTTCGTCAGAATCCTATGCAGAGAATTGCCTTCCAGGCCGGCGACCCGCATTACATTAGCAAGAGGAAGAGAGATGAGTGGCTGGCCAAGTGGAAGTTGGAGGTGAGTACCGGGTACCAGGCAGCCCCCAGGACGGCGTCGTCTCAGCCGCCAGGGACAGCGTAGGCCCCCAGCGCCGGGGCTGAACGTCCAAAGCCAAGTGTATTTGATGGGTCAGTTGATATTTCATGAAGGTACCATTTATTTTACGGTTTCGTGTTCAAGGGGGTCGTTCCCGCCGAATGGGGAGCAACGAGTAGTATGTTAAAGTGCAGGGCTCTCACTGACGTTGGGGGATCCTGCTCTAACCCCCATTACCCACCTACACGCCCACCTAAAGTTCATTATTTGGACAAAAGCAATGGCAGAGGAATGAAGGCACGAATAGACATTGTTCTGACAGCCCCGATCCTCTTCAGGGGCCTCTGAAATGTCATCGTCTTGTTGCCTTTGCTGGCCTCTTTGCCAGCAGTGGCGGGATTGCAGTTCTAATGTAACGCCTCAATCATGACTCCTTCAGAACGTGACTTGGCTGTCCGGTACGTTACACTGCATTGTCGTAGTCGCTCAAGCGTTATCCTGGATTTTAGAACATGAGAAATTTACAAATGAGATTAGGCCATTCGGCCCATCGAGGCAGAATGTTTAATGTCATAAAAAATGTGGTCAACAGAGACAGTCTTATGACTGAATTCACGTGGAACGACCTGCTCTGGACAGAGGGGAGCAGCTCCCATTGGACTGAAGACATCTGTGGTTTTAGATCTTGTGGTGGACATGGAGAAGGTGACCTACGACATGTGAGCATGTCTCCCCATTTCATATGAAGTATTTCATCGTGATGCTGAGTGTAAAGGCATCTTTCAAGCAACGGTTTTCCCAATAGCCCCTGGGGCTCCTCCTGTGTCGACTTTTATTCATGTTCACCTCCTAAAGTCGTGCTGACTTAACTGGCATCCTGCCAAGTTCTGATCTATACAGCTGCTAGTTACAGCTACAAGCTCCAGATTCTTTAAGGACGATATTATCGCTGGGTCGCCTACATTACCGTACGAAGAGTTCACGTTCAACTTAATTACGATGTCATTTAGTTCATGTCTCATCTATGAACTGTTACATAGTTCATAAAAGTAATTGAACTTTACAGAGTTTTAAACTGTTCATGAAAAAAGATAAGAAATACGAACTCACTATAGAATGAAACCTATGAGTTTAGGAATGTCCAAAGTGCAGTATACAGCAAAGCATGTAATTCTTCAGGCTTTATGTGCAGAAGGCCCATATGGACAAGTAAGCCAAATTATAAGTGTAACTGGTAGGTTATTGTCTGTCAGTATTATTTGCTCTTGTAGCTGCTCCTCTGCCCCTTTTTAAAATTCTTTGAAAGATTTTGTTTGCGTTTCTGGAAGTACAGAGAGTCAGCTTGTGTCCTTTGTAGCCATTGCGCTTGTTGCCTGAAAAGCTAGGGGGCCACAAAGCCCCTCGGCCCGCGACGAAACAGAGCCGTAAACCATCCTTATCGGCGCACGCAGCTGCCGCTAAGTGCCGCAGCAGGGGGGGGGGGGCGTGACATGCTACATTGCCACCCCCTGCCAAGGATCCTCCTTCTCTGGGTCCTAATGCCATTCATGTTCTCAACCTGCCCCGTTTAAGACGATTAGTCATAAACGTCTATCTGTAGACCTGCTGGGGAACAATGTGCCTCATTGACATAATTTAATTATGGGACCGGGTCATGCAGCATGGAACAACACCGCCCCCTCCCACACACAAACACACACACACACACACACACACACACACACATAGTTCCACAATGCATGTTCCTTCCTTCTGTTTGCTCTTCAGCAGGTAGAACAGGTTTTAGCTATATATATATGTGTTTATTT
>JABFDZ020000043.1:17410479-17422032 GCA_019775955.2 Pollimyrus isidori
TGAAGTGTGTTTATTATTCGGGAATGTATCTGGCAGCCAGTTTTAATATATCGTGATATATATCGTTATCGCACGTGGTACAAATTATATCGCGATATAAATTTTAGGCCATATCGCCCAGCCCTACTGCATGTTGTCTGATTAGACCTCGCAAACACCTTCAGCTCAGTTCCCCACTAGTTCATTACGTTCGCCCTGGAGTTTTTCTATGTACCATCAAGCATCCAGAGGCTGATAGCAAACTGCTTCAATAGCCTATATGTTTGCTACACAACCCAGGACATCACAACTGCTTGTCACCAGCTGAAGAAGGGAATACCAATGGGATATTCCATCTCTCTCATCCTCTTCACATTTGCATTCGAGATTATCTTGATAGGTGGGAGACAAATGGTTGGAGGGGCACCACAGTCCTCTAAACAGCAGCGTGCACAGCCAGACTTCTAAAAAGGCTCGAGGAATTGCTAGCATGGGCCTGCATGAAAATCAAGCCCACAAAGTCCCGCAGGGTTTTCGGAATGACAACATCTCTTTCACCGTGGATGGCGAAAGGATTCCCCTGGTAGTGGAAGAACCAGTGCGAAGCCTTGTAAGGCTGTATATGGCTGATCTTTACGAAAAGCATATGGCCTCAGCCATTACAACCCAACTCATGGACGGCCTTCACAAGATCAGTCAGTGCTCCCTGCCCGGAAAATTCAAGATTTGGTGTTACCAAAGTATTATACCAAAGTATAATATGGCCACTGAAGCGTTGCGAGATCACCATGACAACAGTCCTGAAACTGGAAGCAAAGACCAACATTTATATCAGGAAATGGCTCAGCCTCCCCCACTGCCTCTCCAATCCAGAACTCTGACAAAAATATACTACAGCTCCCACTTCAGTCAATCAGGGTGGGCTACAAGAAGGAGAAGGTGAGTCTTATTCAAGCTAAAAGAATCGCCAGACCCGTCTATCCAAAATGCAGATGTACAAGTCTGAACTGGACGAAAGTTGAATGTAGTACAAGAAGTGGAATGTAGCAAGAGTAGATATGGCCACAGGGAGGCTGAAACGCCTGGAGATTGTGGGCTTTACGCGGCCTGGCAGAGCTAGATTAGGATGGGGAGCTAAGATGGTCTAAAGCCAATATGAAGGAGAGGAAACATCTCATCATCTCTGAGGTGAGCAAAATGGATGAGGAGCACTCCAAAGTTACAGCAGTGAGCCAACAACAGCAAGGCAAATGGTGCACCTGGGAAGATGTAACAAGCAGGACCATTACCTGGGTGGATATGTGGATCACACCCCAGGCAAGGTTGAGCTTCCTCATTGGGGCCACTTAAGACACACTTCCCAGTCCCCGCAATTTTTACACCTGATATGGGTCAGAAGACCCCTGTTACCTCTGCAGCTCCCCAACCCAGGCCTCAAGCATCCTTTGCAGCTGCAAGGCAGCACTGGCACACGGCAGATGTAGATGGCGGCACAATAAAGACCTGCGCAAGCTGGCTGAGCTGCTGGAGACACGGAGGCTGGAGGTAATCCGTCCCAGCATCCCATCATCCCAGGGATGGCTCCAATTCGTTAGGCAAGGGGGATTAGCACAGCGCAGCACCAACACAGGGTTCACCCTCTTGTCACCGGGGGGAGAGTGGCAGCTGGTAGCTGGCAGCTGATCTAGGTCCCCAGGTAAAATTTCTGGCCGAGATCACCAGTTCATCCCTTCGCCTTAACATAGTGCTCTGGTCAGCACCCGCCAAAGTAGTCACTCTGGTGTAGCTAACCGTCCCATGGGAGGAGGAGATGGAGGTTGCCTATGAGTGGAAGAAAGAGAGGTATACAGACCTGGCTGCTGCATGCTGTCAAGCTGGCTGGAGGGCTCTTACATTCCCGGTGGAAGTTGGGTGCAGGGGTTTCGTTGGAACATCCATGCAGCGGCTCCTAAAAACCTTTGGTCTCACAGTCCAAGAGGAGAGCAATGCAAGATCTAGCTCATGATGCAGAGCAAGGGAGCCTCAGGCTCTGAAGGAAGGACAAGGTGTAGAGGAGAGAGAGATCTTAGGGCAGGTTCCAGACAGCGTTAGGGAGACCTCCCTTTCGCTGCTCTACCACCCTGAGATGTTCCAGGATTAAAGGAGCGAAACATCTGTGAAGGGTGGCTCTCAGCTGTCAACCCTGCAGCCAGCTAAGTGGCACTGTAGGAGGTGCGTCAGGCAAAAATGCTAAGCAAGTAGATTTACCTTTGCTTGCATTTATGAACCACTTCTGTTTGAATGGGTTATATTTGAATGAGTGTCTGACCTGCACACACGTGTATAATGCAAGCCTGACCTATACATGTGTCAGTGATGTGTGTATGACTGTGACATGTGTCTGTAATGTGTGTCTGACCTGCACATGCAGAGAAGATGGATGGATGGATGCATGGATTAATGATACGTACATACATACATGCATATATAAATACTCACACTCATCCCCCAGTGCATCATTATTCTGTGAGGAGCAGCTTAACCTCCTGTGCATTATTAATCTGTGAGGCGAGGCCCAACGTCCTGTGCGTCTTTATTCTGTTAGGACACACTCACCCCCCAGTGTGTCGTTATTCTGTGAGGACATCCTTACCTTCCTGTGTGCTGTTATTCTGTGAGGACGTGCTCACCCTCCAGTGTGTCCTTATTCTGTGAGGACACGCTTCCCCTCCAGTGTGTTGTTATTCTGTGAGGACATACTCACGCTCTAGTTAGTCATTATTCTGTGAGGACATGTTTCCCCTCCAGTGTGTTATTATTCTGTGAGGACTCTCACGCTCCAGTGTGTCTTTATATTCTGTGAGGACACGCTTCCCCTCCAGTGTGTCATTATTCTGTGAGGACACGCTTCCCCTCCAGTGTGTTATTATTCTGTGAGGACACGCTTCTCCTCCAGTGTGTCATTATTTTGTGAGGACACACTCACGCTCCAGTGTGTTATTTCATGAGAACGCACTCACCCTCCTGTTTGTTGCCCAATTGCAGGCAGAGAAGAAGGCCCAGCGCATTGCTGTGATGAACATGATGGAGGAGTGTGCTGGCTCACAGCCTCAGAGGGAAGAAGAGAACACCCCAGTGGAGAGCAGCCCCCCTTCCCCTCCCCCTCCCACTCCCCCGCAACAGCAGCCCACAGACCCTGCCTCCCCCACTGTGGCAACCACCCCAGAACCTGTCCCTGTCGGGAGCGGGGACAAGGGCACACCCAAAATCATCGACACAGAGCCGGAATACGAGGTGAACCTTTTCACCCTAACTCTAACCTCATAAATTACCACCTTATGGCATCTGTGAACTAAATATCACTCACCAGCACAGAGTATCACTGTTGAGATTTACATATAATGGTTTGTAACATGATTTTACCTAAGTCAAATTTACCTTCCCATACCTTTTGGGACACCTTACAGCAAAGAACAGATAACCCAAAAAATACTAGTAATATATCTTGGATATTTTTTGTGCCAGTGCAAGTTTACTTCAGTCAGTTTACATTGAGAGCTGCCTGTATTTTGGATGGTGTTTTATGGCTCTTTTATGTGAAGACATGGGGGCGGTGCCATGTTTTAGTGGGTGGGGGTTTCCAGTTCACTCTTCTCAATGGGCGTGTTTGTCACAGGATGGGCGTGGCTTCGGGATTGGCGAGCTGGTCTGGGGGAAGCTGCGCGGGTTCTCCTGGTGGCCCGGCTACATCGTGTCCTGGGTGGCAACAGGCCGAAGTCGGGCCGCAGAGGGAACCAGATGGGTCAAGTGGTTCGGTGACGGGAAATTCTCCGTGGTGAGTATGAGTGTGCGCTATCCCTTGGGGTATTGATCCAGTTCTTGGGTCATACACAGGTGCTGACACTCACCAGACACACCCGGGATATCTGGGTAAATGACAGTGTGTTACAGTTGAATCAGACATGATCTCTTGCACATTTCACATGGACTTGAACAAATAGCCTGCACCTCACCACCTCATTTTGTAGAACACCATTTGACTCTGCAAGAACTCCTTGCAGACCAAAGTATACAAGAATGGATTGTGGGTAACAAGAAATACAGTTTAATTGATACATTAGTACTCACTCGAGTGTGATTGTGTTTTTTTATATGTCTTTCCCTAAATCAGTTGACTATATTTTCCTATAGTTATATAAACTGGTCAGAGTTTGAAATCCCAAAGCGATCTTGAGAAATGCAGTGAGGTGTACTGATTTCCATATTGCAGGGAGAGCTGGGACTGATGGATCCTGCAGTTTATAGTTGTGCCGTTTGTAGTTATTGGGGTTTATGGTAAAGGTGTGAATGCCCTTTGTGTTAATGTGTAAATGCACGTCATACTCCCCCTGCAGGGAATGTGTGGTAATGCTACTTGGTCACTGTGGTGCCTTTGAAATGTCTGTAACCATCTTGGCATTCAAAGCAGTTCCAACTATTGGGAAGTGAAGTTCCGTGGGTGCAAATCTGGGGGGGATGGAGGGGACATGTCTCCCCCATCTGAGGGTTGTCCCCTCCAAAAAAATATCTGAAAAAATTGCACTCTCTATTGTGAAAAATGTATCTATGTATACCTAAAATAATTGTGTAAGTAGAAAAAAACAAACACAAAAAATGCATTCAGAAACAGTTTAGTTCCCCCTCCCCTTCCTCACAGTGTTTTGCCCACTGCCTGCTTTTCCAGTTCATCTCACCTACTCTAGACACACAGGTCAGGTGTGCGGCTGCGGCTCAATAAATGTTGAACTCCAGTAAGTAGGGCATTGTATTCACTTTAAATAAAGCAATTCTCTTTAATGTAGTTGATGCAGACTCATTCATAAATTAGTTGCAGCAAAAATGCCGATTACCGATGTAATTTTCCATGAATCTGCTATATTAGCAATTAAAATATTACTTATCTAGTTAACGTTAGCTTGTTTACAATAGCTTATTGCATATCGCACTGCAACTAACATGCCATTGTTTTTTTTGTGACGACTTTGCATAATGTTAACATTAATGGCCACAATTAGCATATTATTTAGCCGTTTTCACAATAACAGTCATGTTTAAATTTTATTGTATGTTGGTGGCTTGACTGTAAACATACACATAACAAACGATCCAATAAATCATTTTGAAGAAAAATCTGCTTTGTCATTGAGCCTGAGAAAAATGTTGAATATTAACCATAATGACTCAGTCTCCGTGCTACAATAATAATGATAGAAGCAAAGTTTTTCCACTCTGGGGACGTATCTTTATAAGTACAATTTGACTGTACTATTTGTGTCCCCTTCAAAAATTGCTCATGAGAAATTTCATATTTATTGTCGCCCCCCCCCCCCTACTGTTAAATGAAATTTATGCCCATGGGAAGTTTCACATGAACTGATAAAATGGTCGTCTGGCTGACTAAGACCAAGTTTTCCCACATTTGATTAATCAACGAATCTTTGATTTCATCCGGCATGCATTCAGTGCACTGAGCTATGCCTGCAATCACCGAATGCCCCTTCTGCCCTTCACAGGTTTGCTTGGAGAAGTTGCTGCCATTAAGCTCCTTTTCAAATGCGTTTCACCAACCCACCTACAGCAAGCAACCCATGTACAAGAAGGCGATCTACGAAGTGCTGCAGGTGAGCCTCACCACATCTCCTTTGTTTCGGGAAGCACAGGCCAGTAATCCACCTTCTACGTTATGGGTGTTTGCACTGAATCTGGTGATTCCATGCTGTCAAATCATAGACAGTGCTCTCCTGTTCAGAACGACCACAGTTATAACCTAATATAGTGCTCTCCAGTGCAGAATGGCTACAATTATACCCCCATGCAGTACTTCTCAGTGCAGAATGGCCACAGTTATAACCCTGTGCAGTGCTCAACAGTGTAGAATGCCAACAGTTAGAACCTCATACCGTGCTCACCAGTGCTGAATGACCACAGTTATAACTCCAAGCAGTGCCTGCCAGTAAGTGGTGCTCGAGATTTTGGACATCATGAATACACTTTCCTGTACTGCAGATAGAACCCCATGCGGTGGGACTCACCAATACAGTCAATGACAGTGAATAAACTAGATCAGTGACCACCCTGCATCAGGCTCCAGTGTAACAGACTGCACTCTCACAGCTGGCCAGTTCTCGAGCTGGAAAGATCTTCCCTGCCTGCCCAGACAGTGACGAAGGGGATACATCCAAGTCTGTGGACCTGCAGAACAAGCAGATGATTGACTGGGCCATGACTGGCTTCCAACCCACTGGGCCCAAGGGCCTGGAACCTCCCCAAGGTGAGGGCTCCCCCTCACATTCACACACACACATGCTCAGGGCTGACTCCACCCTGGTCTCAGTGCTAGCTGGGGCCACCCTGGGTTCAGCTTGTGTTTTGGCTTCTATCATTGCTGTTCTTGGCCTGTGACAGTGCTGACAGCGTAATCGTTCAAGGCTGAGGAGAAATCTTTAGCAGTCTCCAAAGAGCAGAGATCGGCATCCACATAATCACCTTTCAGAGACGTCTGTTGTGTCATATGCTTCCATTTATTTTTCCTTGATGTGAAAGTAATTTTATGTTGTGTTACACAGGTGTTTTTTCATATGTAGTTTTAATGCAAGTGTATGAAATTTCTTTTCCTTTTATCGGAAGGTATTCTTTCCCCTTCTGAGAGATGTGGAATAGCACAGTTTAGCGTTAACTTGTAATGTCAGTGTCTTATCTTGTAAACATTGGGAAAACCTTAGTTTACTCGAGTCCACAGTCACTCGGTAAATTGACAGGAAAATTGTTTATAGTCAGAACAGTCCGATGATCTGCTATGAAGTCCTTCCCAGGCTGACGAGCGTACATATCGCGACCCGGGAGGACTCCATGCGAAATTAACAGCCTGTAAGCTAAGAGTTATTGTCTCACTTTGCTTATACTCAATGGTCATCTCTGTGCCTGCCCACCATAGAAGAACGCGACAAAGAAGTTTACCATGAGACGTGGATAGAGCCTGAGGCAGCCTCTTACACCCCGCCACCTCCAGCCAAAAAGCCCCGTAAGAGCACGAAGGAGAAACCCAAGATCAAGGAAATTGTCGACGAGGGGACTCGAGGTAGCTGTTATTCTTCATACTTTCTGTGCTCAGTTATACTGTATCAGAGGGCAACCCTTCACATTAACTTGACTTTCATATTGCATTCATTGTGTATCCATAAAACATTCAGTGCACTTTCATAATTAATTCATAATGCATCCATAAGCAGCATGTAAGTATACCTTAATATCCCAACATTACCTAACAGCTTTAATTTCTCGCACAGGCATCATACGGTCTATGAATGAGTCCAACAGCAAGAACGAAAATGATTATGATTGTTTCGGAGAGCTGTTCAGGTTCTGTCTGTATAATAGTGATACCCTCTGGTGCCATTGTGGTGCCCCAAGGTTCTGTGTTGTTTGCACCTGAGATTTCAGTGTCTGACTGAACACCTCTACTTCTGTTCTTCTCCCACCCCATTCCAGAGAGACTTGTGTATGAAGTGCAGCAAAAATGCAGGGACATTGAAGGTAGGTTGTGATTGCTGTCCTTCTGAAAGGCTGCTTTTTCAGCTTCTAACAGTCTCTTTATCTGCTTGCATATGGTTTTTGTTCGACCATCACTGTCTGTACATGGTTTACTGCACAGAAATGTATAGATGTTTCAGATTTTCACCTGAAGACTGAATGTTAGCCAACTTTTCTATTATAATTCAGTTTGGGCCTCTGGTCTTCTGTCCACAGCAGCTGTTTGGTGACTGTAAGCTAACTGGCTATCTTCTCCACAGACATTTGCATCTCTTGTGGAAGCCTGAGCGTTTCTCTGGAACACCCACTCTTCATCGGTGGCATGTGCCAAAGCTGCAAGGTAAGGCTGAGCTCCCTGGCAAGTAGGGCTGAGTGAGCATTACCAGCTAAGTCAACTTCAGCCATGTATTTGCATCGGTTAGCGGTTTCGGCTAGGGGTTAACTATGCAGGTCAAGGTTAGCAGTGAGTGTTCTCGGCTGAGTCACCTTTAGCTATGTACTGTGTCTGTTAGTGGTTTTGGCAAGGGGTTAGCTATGCAGGTCATAGTTAGCCGTAAGCATTAGCAGCAGAATCAACTGTTCTAAACGGAGCTGGATGGAGTTCCACTGAGAATCTCCATAAACGAGCCATATGATCGACTTTATGTATATGCTGCAACTTGTGGCTCTGGGTTAGTCAATCACCCCAATGGTGTGTATTGCAGAACTGTTTCCTGGAATGTGCATACCAGTACGATGACGACGGCTACCAGTCATACTGCACGATCTGCTGTGGCGGCCGCGAGGTGCTCATGTGTGGAAACAACAACTGCTGTCGGTGAGAACATCTGCGCTCCCAACGGAGAGCTTGTCAGCATCCTCCCTTATCTGGAAGAACTCCACAAAGCTTCGGGTGGCCACACTTGGTTCAGTTACCCCTGTGGTTTGTGACAGCAGCACGTTTGACGAGCCTAGTCGGACTCTGTGGAGGATCAGTTTTGATTGGCCGTGGTTCTCCTGCAGGTGTTTCTGTGTGGAGTGTGTGGACCTTCTGGTGGGAAAGGGCGCGGCCCAGGCGGCCATCAAAGAGGACCCGTGGAATTGCTACATGTGTGGCCACAAGAACATCTATGGGCTGCTGAGGAGGCGCGACGACTGGCCCTGTCGCCTGCAGCACTTCTTCGCTAACAACCATGACCAGGACTTCGTGAGTGCCGGCTTATTGGGTCGGATCCGGGGACTCCAGCACCAGCACTGTGGCCTCCAACCCAGGCATTCTTTCTGTGTTTTCCAGGAACCACCAAAGCTTTACCCACCAGTTGCCGCTGAAAAGAGACAACCTATTCGTGTCCTCTCGCTGTTTGACGGCATAGCAACTGGTGAGAATACCCCCCCCCCCCCACAGTCCACATCTCGCCGATTTCTATGTGAAGGCTTTGCATTGGGTCAATTCCGATTTGCCAGAAATGACATAAGATAGATAATCCTTTTTTAGACTTTAAAATTGAAAATTGCTGCAGATAGCACTTCATTCGCGAAAGTTTGTCAGGAGGAGTGGGAGCAGTTTAACCTTCTGTATCAGTATGACCTCTGACCTCTTGGCAGGACTGCTGGTGCTAAAGGAGCTGGGGATTCATGTGAAGAGATACATCGCCTCTGAGGTGTGCGAGGAGTCCATCACTGTGGGCATCGTGCGGCACCAAGGCCGCATCATGTACGTGGGGGACGTGCGGAACGTCACCCGAAAGAACGTGAGTGGTTGTCTGGCGCCATGGCCTTTGCCATATTTGCTGCCTTATAGTCGGGGCCTCTGCATACATTTCCAAGGCTTGGGGTATTATCAATGAACCCTATTGTTCAAGCCCATTATTCTGAGACCCAAACCATCCATAATTCAGGTTTTCATTCTCATTTTGATTTGAGTGATATGAGGTCCAGAAAGGCAGCATGTTCCTCGCATGTCTGCATGCCGATGGTTCTTCTTATGAATGCTGGCGCTTTTTGTATGTTGGTTCTTCAACTGAATATTGGTGCTTCGTCCCACAGACATGGGGAACAAAACTAACCACCTGATAAACAGTCAGTCTTGGTCGGCGGTCAGGGCTGCTCAAATGAAACGTGCAGAACCTTCTCTCTCTTTTTGACAGATTCAGGAATGGGGTCCCTTTGACTTGGTCATTGGTGGAAGCCCATGTAATGACCTCTCCATCGTCAATCCTGCAAGGAAGGGGCTCTATGGTACGCTGGCTCTCTGGCTACACACCGCTCTTAGTAAAAACATGGTTTAATCTTTAATAAGTTACTTAATAGCAACATTGTGTTGGGCTTGCACTGAGAACCTTTGAGAGCACAGATCTTGTCATTGTTAGTGTTTAGGAGACCTAATAACAAGCACAAAAAACTGAGACAAGGTGCGTTATTTAACTGGCAGTGGGTGGATCAAAGTTACTAAATGTTGCAAGGGTTAGGGGAGAGGGCAGAGCTATGGTCATGAAGAGGAGCCATAGTCCAACAGAACAGGCAGAATGGACAAGCTGGAATGGAGTCGACCTGCAAAGGTGTGAAGTCTTCGTTTGTCCATGTACAATTTGAATGGAAAGCTGTCTGTCTGCTAAATAGGTTTCCTCATTCAAAAAGATGTCACTGGTTCCCCAATGTTCTGCAAGCTCTTTCTCTGGGACCTTTGAGACATTCACTGAAGGGGTAAAACTAACCTTGTGTAACCTTGTTCCCTAGAGGGCACAGGACGTTTGTTCTTCGAGTTCTACCGGCTACTCCATGAGGCCCGTCCAAAACGAGATGACAACCGACCCTTCTTTTGGCTTTTTGAGAATGTAGTTGCCATGGGCGTCAGCGATAAGAGGGACATCTCTCGCTTTCTGGAGGTAGCTTTACCTGCCACTAGCCATAAATAAAGGTTTAGCTGGTGTCCTTGTTTGGAGCAGAAGTTCAGATTTAGTAGACTTACCTCCAAACACTAATTCATGGCTAATGACTGCCACTCTGTGGCAATGATGTGCACTGCAATCAGTTTTACATGTAAAGCAGGGGTGTCAAACTCCAGTGGAGGGCCGGAGCCATGCACATTTTTGGGTTTCCCTTCGTTTAACACACCAGGGTCAACTCCTTGTACCTCCTTGTGCTAATTACCATGCAGCTCCTGAGCTGAATCATTTGTGGTGGAACCAAGCAAAGAGTTTGACACCCCGGATACAGAGTATACTAACTTTTATGAATTATATAGATTGACGTCATTTCAGTTAGTATATTTTCAAATAAAATGATAGTTTATTTTAAATGTTTTAACTGTAAGTCAAATATTTTTGACGGTGTTACATTAAAGTTGAATTTCTGCTCATAAATATCTTAATATTTGGCTAATTTTTACAAGACTTAAATCAACGTTAAAGTAAAATTTCTAAGTTAAATTTCCTGACTAGAATGTTCTCATTCCTTTTGCCTCTTTGAGGTAAAAGGCAAAGCCAAGACACCAGCACTGTTTATCAAACATAAATGGCAACATAGAAACCACATACTGAGTGTTTTAACCAAATGTGCTGAAACATCCGGCATTAAGCATCGCCTTCCTAACTCTATAGCCCAGTCAGTGTCTGCATGGGTGACAGGTCTCCCTGTTAGATGGGGCTCAGTCTGGATCTTCTCTCCCTGCAGTGTAACCCAGTGATGATTGATGCTAAGGATGTGTCAGCTGCTCACCGCGCCCGTTACTTCTGGGGTAACCTTCCTGGCATGAACAGGTAAGAAAGGTCGGCTCCCCTAAGGGTCGGGGGTGAGTATGAGCTAAGGGAGTCTGCTGGGCAGCCATGTTGTAATCTGAAGGGATTCAGTTTAGGGGGGCTCTTTTGGTGTCTGACATATCTGTGACAGGGAGGGGGAGGGGGGGTCATGTTATAATGGGATGGGAATAGTCTTGGAGGGCCATTTTGGTGTCTGATAGGACATGACCCTGTCAGGTGGGACACAGTTCTGGGTGTTTATGTTGCTGTCTGATAGGTCATGGCTGTGGGGGGGGGGGGGGGGTCATGG
>JABFDZ020000043.1:17424137-17443297 GCA_019775955.2 Pollimyrus isidori
TAGGTGAGGTCTTACTAAGGAATTGTATAATCTTAGCATTACCTCCCTTGACTTAAACTCCACGCACCTGGAGATACATCCTGTTGGCCTTTTTTACTGCTTCCCCACACTGGAGAGAATGGGAAAGACGCCTTTGGGCATGAACCCTGCCAGATTCACGTTCATGGTCGGTTAGATGGAGCGGCCTGTTCTGGGGAATGTGAGGCGATATGAAGAGGCGGTTGTCTTAGGTGTGACTTTGGGTGTGAGTCACATGGACGTTTGAAAGGCCCGTCTCTCTTCACCATGCAGGCCGCTGACAGCCATGACGAATGACAAGCTGGACCTGCAAGAGTGCCTGGAACACGGGCGGACAGCCAAGGTGAGGGTCCTGCCCACTGTGGCATGTGCTTGGACACTGGGCAAGATGGACCTTATGGGTAACTTACCGATCATGTCCAGTAGCAGGGAGCATATTGAGTCTCTCTTGCATCCATAAAGGTTAGAAGGGTCAGATTAGACCAAGGCTTCGCCTCAATTCCTCAGATTATTGTTCCCATTTTGAGGTTTGGGTGGGGGGGTTATACAGCCACCTAAATTAAAATAAATCCACCCCCTACCCCTTTTGGCAGATTGAGGTCAGTTTTCAGGGGGTGGGCTGCGTTTGATGTATGAAGGCTTTTCTCCATATATGTCATACCTATTGAACACTGCTTTTACGTGTCTGTTGTACATGTGTATGCTCTCTGAAGCCCTAGGATACGATAGATACGACATCTTTCCATTCAGTTTGGCTTTTATTGCTTTTATGAAGCCATTTGGACTGGAAGGTGTTTACCCTGCCAGATGGTAGCAGCTCACTGCGGAGTAGCACCACTTAGCTTCCTCGGCTCGAGTTCCTTATCTGCAGTGCAGTGCACAGCTCCGGAGTCAGGCATTTTGACCGGCGGAAAGAGGCCATGTGAAGGCCTCGTCTGAACAGTCGGCTAACCGGCTGGGCAGGCGGGGGGCTCCCTGCTCTTTAAAGAGATGGGGAGTCGCTGGCGGCACAGCGAACACTGGAAACCCTTCAGGAGACTGGGTCTGTGCAGTGGCAGAGTGAGGAAGCGTGTTCATCTGGAAGCACTGCTTTGTCTTCGCAGTTCGGCAAAGTGAGAACCATCACCACTCGGTCTAATTCTGTCAAGCAGGGCAAGGACCAACATTACCCTGTGTACATGAACGAAAAGGAGGACATTCTGTGGTGCTCTGAAATGGAGAGGTAGGACCCCCATTCGGGACTCACACACCACCGTCATCATCCCCCCATCCATTTTCGATACCCTTCATTATTATTACTACTACTACTACTACTATAGTCTATGCATGTTGGGGTTGCTAGTGCCTGAAACTACCAAGTTCAACAGATTCTTACACACATGACAAATCATGAAGGTAGCGATAGTCGGTAGTCATCAGTCACTAGCCTGAACTGATGTGAGTACGCTATTGGATGAAAGTGCTGCATTTCGTGTGAGTGCTCTAATGGATATAAGTACTGCATCTCACGCGAGTACTCTGATTACTGCATGCCGTGTGAGTACTCCAAGCCGCTTTCCTCTGCGTCCGCTCCAGGGTGTTCGGCTTCCCGGTCCACTACACGGACGTGTCCAACATGAGCAGACTCGCCAGGCAGCGACTCCTGGGGCGGTCCTGGAGCGTGCCCGTCATCCGCCACCTGTTTGCCCCGCTCAAAGAGTACTTTGCCTGCGAGTAGACCGAGCCACAGCACCCGGCCCAGCAACACCGCGGCACACACAAGAACTGATATTTAACAAACCAACCAGATAAGAAAAATTATCAATCTTGGATTTATAAGCGATTATTGAAACGAAGTTAGATGTTTTACGTTATTTCTTGAAATTAAAATGCCATTCTTTTATTCTATTTAATTTTTTTTTATGTCATTTTAATTTTTAGCAATGTTACCTAGTAATTTTTTTTATATTGATCTCTGTGAGCAGCCTGTACAGGGAGGCTTTCTTTTAACAGCACTGGGAAATGGTACATTTGGAACAACAGAAAATTAATGGTTTCTCTTAAGATGCGTATATATACTGCATGGTATATTGAGTATATATATGTGTGTGTTAACTGGGCAGTCATTACAGCATGGTGGTGGCACATCAGATCCGGGCCCGGCATGAAGAGGGGGGGGGGGGTTCTTCAGCAACACACATACTTCAGCTACTGAGCCGTCACTGAGAGAGTCACAAGCCTACAGTAGGGGCGTGGTCTCCTCTCCATCTGTGGGGGACCCTCGGACTCGCGAGCCAGCCCAGCCCACGTAGAGCTTGTTTACAACTCATCAACAGAAACAAGGTACTACTGCACAGCGGTCACTGCGTTATGGTGCTTCAGGTGATGAAAAACATCTCTCTCATGTGGCCTTATGATTCAGACAGACGGGGATACAGGCATTGAGTAGCCATTGATCTTTTGGCTTTCTTGGTCTTTTGTATTTCTTTCTGTCGTTTTTATTTTTACGGCGTGACTTCCACAAATAATAATTTAAAAAAAAGGCAATGCAATACTTACAGTGGCTGAGAGAGGTCCCCGTCGCAGCGGGTGGGGGTGGGGCGGCCGACAGGGCGCCGACGCAGCCGTGTTTTTTATCTACCACAGCTTTTGTACACAAACTTACTGGTGCTCTCTCCAAACCCTTTGGCCTTGTTCTTCTCAGGCCTCATTGCCTGTGGCAGCACAAAACCGGGAAAAAAAAACAATAAATCTAAGCCAGCCGGGTGAGCGGTGATGTTTTTTGTCATCCAAAACGTTTGAGATCACAGACTGTGGTAAACTACTTTTCTAGTTACAACCAGGACATTGTCATTTTACTGTACAACTGTGTGGGGGCCGGGGGCCACAGGCGGGCGCGTTACAGCTGGCTCCCCAGAAGCCCTTGTGGCCCCGTGCCCACACAATCTATTCAGTCAGGTGCAAATCTGTAACGTTATGGTGCAGCTCCCTCCACATTGCCCTTCTGCCTCTATATACCCCTTATACCCCTTATAACTTGTTCTCCGATGTCTTTAGTTTTCTTCCTTCGTTATCCATTATTATATTATCGTCCTCCCTTTCCTTTTAAATGTGTGCTCGTTTCTCATTTTTCGCTTTATGATGTGAACTGTGCAAATTGCAGTACTTGACCATTCTAGGGCTGTGCCAACAGGTCTGAGAATCCGGGGGTGTATTCTGAACGATGGAGGTTTTTTGATTTGTCCATCTGCCTGAAAGGAGCCATACACGTCAGCTCCTGCCTCGGTTTTTCCCTCCGTTTTACTACGGGAAGTGGGCTGAGAATGTCAACATTTTATGCTTTCGTGGTGCGCGGCCTACAATTTAATATGTGAACTCCACACCTCTGTGAAATCAGGTGGGATTGTGCTCCCCCCCTGTCTCCGCATCTGGGGCATGCTGTGGAGATGGTTCACTGTTCACTGGCCGATCCCTGCTCCCAGGGCGGTTAGCTAAGGTGCTTCGCTGACTTCAGCAAAGAAAAGGGAAAAAGGTGCATTAACTTTTCCTTTGAGGCTAACTTAACGGGAAACTACTTATATTTTACCAAGCAAATGTGATAATCCCAGCCACACGTCAATGGATAATACTGTAATAGCCGCCATTGCACTGGATATATGTCACTCCTTGCAGTTTTTGATAACACCCAGACGATCTACCCTCTCCTTCAGTTCAACTGAAATAGGTAATATCAATACCTGCATTTTACTGTACATACTTTGCCTGGTGCTAATTTTTTTTGGTCATGTCTTTTTGAATTGCCTATGGGATGTACAAATATGATTCCTTGCTAATATATATCATGAAATTAGTAACGCTCCAATGAGAGGGATGCAAGAGAGCTGGTGAATCTGTGTGAAAATAAGCTACAATGCAGCTGACTTCTGAGGGTCTCCAAGCGCGACTGCCGCGTGTGTTTATGAACCGTTTGCGTGTGTGTTACGTAAGCGGCCAGTGCAGACCCGACGATGCACCTGTTAGCGTCTCCACAGCTTTAAGAAGGAAAAGGCTCAGCCCCCGGCACGCAGCCCTACACACGCTATTCAGTTTTTGTTTTTTGGTTTTTTTTGCATTTTCTTTTATAAAAAACAAAGCATAAAAAGAGGGACTGCGGGTGTTTCATAAGGTGCTACACAATTTTATCTAATGAAAGAAAAATATATTGTTAGGAAAAAGTCAACTTGTCTTGACAATGACTGTTTTTAAGTTCTCGTTGTATGAAAAAGCACTATTATTTTACTCTTGTACAAATATATTAACAAAGGCATTTTAACTTTGTACTTGAAAAAAATTAAATAAAAAAATGAAAATGGACAGATTCATGTGTTTAGCCTAGACATTGCTGTAGTTGGTGCTTATCTGTGGGAAATCATGTATTCCTATTGGAGATTAGAGAGACCTTTGGTAATAACTTTTACTGTTACATATTGTATTTGCTCATTGCCTGGCGGCAACGCTCCTGTGCTCTCCATTCCATACAGCCAGACCCTACGTAATGTTTGTTTTACTTTCATCAGACTGAAATTTCTACTGTCGCTTTGATATTTATTGACAACAATAATGTACATTTCACAGACTTACAGGTCAACTCTCTGTATATCTCTCAGTGATACTATTGTACTCCTGTGTAACTATTTTTCGTGACATAGCTGTTGATGGATTATAATATAAAGGTCAGTGCGTGCCTCCATGTAGCGGTCACACTCGCTCCACCTTCGTCCCGTTTTTTCAGTGCCCAGAAAGAAGAAAAAGACCCCTTTCTTATGTACTTGTGCTGGAGAACACTTGAATAAATGTACTGTTTTTGTGCAAAAAAAAAAAGAAATCTCCTGTGTCTTTGCTTCTCCACTTCATGTGCATTTATTACATGCTGTGCTATATACAATGGATAGGCTATGGTATTCTGGCCTTAAACGAATGCGTGTTTTCATTCTTCCAGTACCAATCAATAAAAAGCAGCATAGAAACACATTTGCTTTTACCCTAAAATCACATCTGCTTTTAACTAAAAGCTGGACACTGTCTACATTAAGATGAAGGATCAGATGTGTCCTTCAGAAATTAGCTTCTTGATGGACATACGGGCAGGGATGTGGCTCCGCGCTCCAGCCAGTCCTGCTGTACCGGGCAGATGCCGTCTCTCTTATATGACACTGGGACCTTTTCCTCATGCCCCCTACATTCCGAATATCGAGGTATTCTCCATCCCCCAGCCCGTGTTTAGGACCCTGTCTCCTTCAGCTGAAGTTCTCCACCCTCCAGTGAGAGTGGCTCAGGGCGGCGGCGGCACCGCCCCAGCTGCGCGTGCATTGGTCCCGGCTCGGCTGCCTCGCCGTCGGCTCCCCGTTATTGGTGCATCCGGCCGCCGCCTGCGCTGGATGCTGCTGCCTCGGCATCCGCGCTCTACGTCTACATAGGAGCTCCGGCTGTCGTTGGCTTGTAGGCTGCGCTTAAAAGTGGCGGAGAACAGCTTTTCGGAGCGGAACGAGGTAAGTGTCCGCCGTTGATCGGGGCAGCTCGACGAAGCATCTTCAGCCCGCCCTGTGACTGAGGCGCGGTGGCCGTATCGGGTCTTTATCCATTCAGCGGATCTGCTGGGGAACGATTCATTTTGCGCGTTTTGTCTCAACGGATTAAATAGCTCCGGAAAGCTCAGCTAGTGTTAATGTCTCACCGGGGGATGCCCGTACGCATCTTCCTCGCGGTGAGCGCATGCCACCGGGCCCCTTTGTCGCGAACTGCCGCGTCCCGGGATGAGCACAGGCGTGATGCTGTCCAGCCGCATCTTAAACGCCTTTCCGGAGACGAACGGCAGCGATGAGGTCGCTAAACGTCTGCATTTAATCTTCCATTCTCCAGCTGACCCAGCGAGCCAGGGAGACGCTATTTTCTAGCGCATTTGCGGCCGAAAGCCGAATTTGCGTGTAGCTGTAAAGCTGTCACACCCATCGCTCGGATAACAAAGATCCGGGCTGAAGATCCGCATGTTTCTGTGCTTCGATTACATAAAGGTACATGGTTGGATGTGAAACGCGGCGTAATGGGCAACGAGCGTCGGTTTGTTAGCGAAATTAGTATCGTACTTGGATAAAAACAATTTCGATATGACCGATTCGTGTTTTGTATTCCCACTTAAAGCTTGGGCTGGTTTGTTAGAGCCACATGAATTCGCCCCAATTTCCTTAATGATTTATTCATGATCGGATGCGCCGGGACAGGCGCTCTCTAAGGTACAAAGAGGGCACATTTTTCACTGAATCATTCGGCTTTTGTGGGCAAAAATCTCTGGATGTGGAGTAAATATGCATTTTTTTTTATTTATCCAGTGATAGGCACACTATGGGGAGGAAGGGATGTGGCGCGTTCCTTTGGCACTCTGACTGACACCCCCCGCCCCCCAAAAGCTGTAATTCGGTGAAATGTCTGCGGGCAGCTGTCCGCTCTCATCACCGCTAATTTGAAGACATACTTGGGCTGTCGCCCGTGTTCAGTCTTTGCGGTGCCGGCCCGTTGATTGCTGCCGTTTCCTGCTCTATATCTGGATAGCACGGGTACCAAAGCTGACGAGGGACTGTGCCAGACTCACGGGTGTGTGATGGTGCATCCCAAACAGGCGGTTGGGGCCAAAGAAGTGGCTTTCCTTAATGTCAGTAAAGGTGCCCCACCCTCTTCCATTAGCGTGTACCCATCCCTAGAAGCTGGGCCGAATGTCTGGGCCTGAAGCCGCCCGCTGCGCTGATGGGTGTCGCTGGAAGGTCGCCGCGCAAAGTTGCGCTGGCTTGATTTTATTTTCTAACCGTTTCTGTGTGTTATTCCGTCTGCTGTGCTTTTTTTATAATGCAATGGTTGTTTTGCTTATACAGCAGTAATTTACTGGGGTTGTGAATGGTGTCTGACTGGTTAGAAGCGAATATTAATGCCCAGAATCACTGACGGGCCACATACATGACGTCACCCGGGTCCAGTGCAAACAGCTGCACCGTATTTTATCAGTGCCAATGACTGGCCCGCTCACTCCTGCGGTCTGAGGGCATCATCTGGAACCTGGTGCTGGGGCAGGAAGGCAAGGGGGGCCTCGACCCCAAAAGCAGTGTGTATGTGTGATTGGAGGGAGGGTCTTTAGTGGCTGGGGGGAGATCTGCCCAAAAAGGATAAATGTTCTGCTTTAGCAGCAATACCAGCATTATGTTTTTGCCGTAATCACATATGGAAATCTCCATGCTAACTGCACTCCCACCTTATCCTGGGAGATGCTCTACTGTTTCCCTGTTAATTTCCTATCTGTTGTGTGCTTGTATATACGGGTTAATTTGCTTAAGAAGAGCTGTAAATGAATTCATATATCAGATCAATTTTTTCTCACAGTCTGCCAGTGTTGTTGGCTGTTACTGCACCCCTATGGATCATCTTTTATACATCATCATCGTCTTTATCATTTCAGGGCCGTGGCGGTTGGTGTTGCATTTAGAATCATTCTGAATTATTCTTCTCCAAAGGCTACAGTGGTGACTCAGGGCTTTGAATCAGGCCGATCGGGAAGAGCCCTTTTTTTTTACTGTCGAGCATCTAGGCGTGTAAAGCAGTGACGTGGGGCTTTCTCTGGGCCGATCCGTGTGAGTGTGATCCTGCGTAGAGGCCAGAGATGGGGCTCCGTCACAGGAGTGGCCCTTGATCATGGTGAATCGCGAGAGTAAACATCCCCGTGCCCGGCGTTTGGCGAGGGTTAGCGTTACTCCTCTGTTTGCATTGGTTACCCTGTCACTGTCGGCTGCAGGAAGTGTGGTCGACCATGAACGTCTCTCAGTAATAAACGAGCAGCGAGTAAAGAGTCACAGTGAAACGGGGTATAATTAGTGGTGTTTCGGGCCTGACAAACACTGCAAAATTTGCAGACGTTTCTGCTTCGAAAATGATGCAAGCCTAATGGAAAAAAAAGAGGTTGGAAAGATGTCATCATGAAAGAGAGGGCTTTGGCGGGAGCAGATACTCCGGAAGCACAAGGCTCATGGCTACTAGTGCATACACCAGGTAACAGAGGACAGAGATGGTACCCCGTTTAATCTGGCAGGGATGTAACACGATTGTTTTAACCAAATGGCTGAGGAGGAGATTCCATAAACCTAGTTAATGACCTCTAGCCGTTCTAGACAGCATGTGTTCATTTCCATGTTCGTGATGATGGTCCAAAGTCCAGCTTGAGGTCACCACACTGTGCTATCTTCACTCAATCCCAAAGAAGGCTTGCACTCCACACCCTGTCAGGCCAGCCGGTCGTCTGCTGTCCCATAATGCCGCGCTTCCTACAGGTGAACAGTGCGCCTTTAGTGGCCACTGTCAGCCTGCATCCATCCAGCAGAAACTGAAGGAAGTTCACGTGGAAGAACTGAGCCAGATTCCTGCAGACCGGCCCCAGGGTGCCGGTGACTTCATGCCGTGAAGGGTCCCGGCTCTCCTGCCTGAATGTGACAGGCCGCGGGCCAAGGAGTGACATTTTCTTGGCCATTATTGCCGTTTCTCGTCCCTTTCCATCCAGTACAGAGCCCATGACTGCCATATCACACCAACATGCCTTTTACATTTTGGATGTGTGTACTTGTGTGTTAAGCATATCCCCTGATCATCATCTCCCTGATTCTAAAATAGCTACTACTGATGTTACACGTCTCATTACAGCCAACCGAAGCCTTATAAATTAGTGTTTTCCTACCCAGTCCTCATGGACCCTTGACAGTCCACATTTTTCTTCCCTTCCTACTCCGCACAGAATACATGGTACGGGTGTGTGCGGGAAGCTGGGAGGGAGCAAAAATATGGACTGCCTGGGGGGTCTGTGAGGACCGGCTTGGCAACCACTGCTATGAATGACCCCACAAATCTGCTGACATCCATGAGATTTACAAGACGCCTGGTGTAGCGGAGAGGAGGACAGGAAGGTTGGCGAGAGGGTCAGGAGCGCCTTCAGCTATTCTGGTTGGTCAAGCTCCAGTCTAATCTCCGCTGTAGCAGGAGGGCAAAGACACTGTGAACTGCTGCTGACTGCTGTCCTCAGCCGGTTCTGAGCCGGATCTTCAGTCAGGTGCCTTTCATTTTTCTTTATGTATCGGTTGGTACCCTTGCTGTCTGCTTCCTGATTGCCCAGCATGTAATATATTTCTGCTTCCCGACCTTTTGCTCTGGATATTATGTTTCTAGCATAGAATGCACATTTGTTGAATATTGGTAATAACCCAGTAACCTGATGCTACATGCAGTCTAGCCTGAGAAGAATTTATTGTAATGTGTAATCTGCTATGTCTCCCGAATATCGCATAAAGCAGTGAGAACTTGTTTTCAGTTAATTTACTTGTTAAAATAAAGTAAAAATAAATTACATTAATGCTCTAATAGTACACGTAAGTTAGTGGTTTATTTATTGTTAGTTACTGTAATGTTGCGCCACTTTATTTGGTTAATCGTCTAGTCTGCGAAGAAGGCATTCAAGTAAGAATTGCATTGTAGTATGACTCATTTCCTGGCGCGTACAATTTATATTAGGTCGGCGTTCACGGTTCGACTTATAATATTCATAATGAGATCTAGGGCAAACTGGTTTGTTCGACTTCGAGGTCTAGTGAGTTCGAGAACCGAGGTACCACTGTATTTATTATCCCAACATGGTATATAACTGGTCAAGTCAACAAATACATGGGTATATTGGACAGTTACTGCCTTTACTGACTTCATGAAAGATTTTGAAATGGCTAATGCTGGCCTTACACCCAACCACTTTTCAAGCAGTTTTACTGTAGCAGAAAAACTTCCTGTTTTGGAGTAAAATAATGAGAATTTCACTAGAATTTTATAGTCGATGTTCCGATAAAATCAACCATGTTTAGCATCACCTTAGGTCTTAGACTTGGTTCATGCAAATAATGATGTGGACATTGTCAACAACCAATAGGTGAGCTCTCTGCAGTACCAAATAGAGACCCTACAATATGCCCAGTCTTTGTAGAATCATACTTTGTGACAAAAAAACTCTGTGACTGATGACACATTATCTAGACGTGAGAGTGTCAGACTTTAGTCTTGAAATTTTTCTACTGTACTGTTAGCATAGTTGACTCATTTTGCCAGACGCAATATCATAGTTTCACATTAACATGAATATCATCAGTCATTTTCTTTGACTGTATAAGATTTTGCTCAGTACTGTATGTACATACCCTTTTTGATTATGGGTTGCTTTGTCTTTTCCAACTTGACATTATAAGGTGTATTGATTAATATATTAATAGCAGTTGATATATGATCAGTACTGATAAAAGACACAAGCTGTGTTTTATGGAAAAAGCTATCCTGTCGTCATATAGAAATTACAATTGTGTTATTGCCTGGGTGTGATAAGGACAGTAAGAGCAGCCATACAAGCGAAGATGGCTGTGCTGAGCAGGGTCATACCATGGGGGTGGGTGTCTCCTGGGAACATACATCTCTGGTGAGAAGAACACACTCCAGCCTGGCTACATTACTCCAGAATGGTGCCCATGTAGATGCCCACTGGTACGTCCGTGTTTCTCAGCCTCAGCAGATCTACGCACCCCTTGACTGTTTCGGGCAGGAACAGAGGAACCGTACGATGATGCGAACCAGTCAGATACTGCCAGCCTTATACTTTTATAGTTAAATGGCGGAATGTGTGGAGGCAGCACTCATTTTAAAATTTTTGGGTAGAGACCATGGCAGGTTTTTAATAACAATGACAAGAGTTCATGGCAAACACCAGACCAATGGCAAGAGCATTGGTCTGGTGTTTGCCATGAACTCTTGTCATTAGGATGATAAGCTGGAACTTTTTCAGTAAAGCCTCTTCCGATTGGTAAGATCAGGAGCAGGTTTCTGAATATAATCTGTTATCATTGGAGTGATAAGTAGTGGGTTCTTGTGGTTTTGGACAGACACTTGTTACTGTTCTTAAATGTTTCCCTGCAATTACTGTTATTGCTGATTCAATTATCTTTATTCCTTACATAAAAACTACTTATAAACACTTCTGTCTTGTACTGACAGCATTTAATCATCCCAAACATCATGTGTTTTTATTGTTGTCTTTGGGAACCATGAACACAACCTAGGACTTTTAGAAGTTGCTTAATAATTCATGTCTTTTATGCCCTTGTAAATTATTTAACACACACTGTAAAAAATGTGTGAAGGGTTATAGGGCCTAAAAGCTTCCTGATTTCATTTCTGCTGCAGTGCCATCTGATGGTTGTGTGCGTGTGGCTTACTATATATAGACGCATTTGTACAACTTAAACTGAGGAATGGCCAAGAGCCGATCAGTAGCTGTTAAGGAGGCACTTTTCTGTGAAGCTGTTTCAGTCGGAAGGTGGTCGCATTCAGCATTACATCGGCGCCTGTCAGTGCACCGGTATAAATAAACATTGTCCCGTCACCCAGCCAACCAGCGTCTTTGTAATCTGTTCTCACAGGACAATGGCTGCTAATTCGGCAACAGTGCGGATCCTGATCAAAGGTGGGAAGGTGGTCAATGATGACTTCACCCACGAGGCGGACGTCTACATCGAGAACGGCATCATCCAGCAGGTGGGCCGGGAGCTGATGATTCCTGGCGGGGCAAAGGTCATAGATGCCACAGGCAAGCTGGTGATCCCGGGCGGCATCGACACCAGCACACACCTACAGCAGACCTTCATGAATGCCACCACTGTGGACGACTTCTACAGTGGCACCAAGGTGAGCATCCCCTGCTGGAGGAGGTCTGCCATTACAAGTTTCCTTGTTGACTCTTTTATTGTCTATAAAAAGAGCTTCTGCTTTATGCTTTTTGCATACAAATCAGTGTGCTAATGCTCCTTTTACTTGGAACTGGATACTTCCAGAGTCAAGCATGTGCCCCACTAAGCATAAAATGCCAGGTTTGCAGCATTCTGCCTTGAAAAGACAACATCAGTCTTTAGCTGCCTTCCGATTCTCTACCAGATATGAAAAATATGGATATCGATCACAGGTGGTGTGCGCCAGGACCTAGCTGAGCTGGCCCAATCCGTAGCACCATTGATAATGTTAGGTTTGCAGTTGGTGCAACGGAATGGCCGGCCGCAGGCGTTTCCATGGTGCATTAAAAGATGTGTGTCAGGAATCCGCCTGCAGCTGTCAAAGGGATTTCTCATGGGCGAGCCTGCAGGAATGTGGGGATGGGGCACCCGCCGTAGTGCCTTGCTGAATTTGATGTTCCTTTCCCGGATGGCCTAGTCTCTACCTCGAGCTTCCCAGGCTACCGAGGAATGGGGAGCACTTGTGCAGAGAGCACGTTGACCAGGGCTGGGACCTCCAAGTGATGTTCTGTGTTCGGTTAGCCAGGATTTTCTCTTTAGCTCTGTGGTCGTGTCATAATGGAGTCCATTTTTAAAGTGTGCTTAGATAAGTTCCTAAACCACCACTGACTTCTCATCTATACTTTGAAAATTTGTTCAGAGACTCCTTCAGCTGGATTTGACCCCTGTGATGCAATATGTACATTTTATTACACATACAAAGCTGATCTTTAGCAGAACACCTTCAAGGCTAAATATCCGTATGAAATGGGTCTTCTTCCAGGGTACATTGGAGCATGGTCTGGAAGATATGGCGTAGTAAATCTTTTGTGGTTGTCTTTGAGGTGGGAAAAGGTGCTGGATTTGGAGGGTAGACCTCGCTTTGCTTTTTGAGCTCTGAAGCTTGGCTGAGCGGTAAAGGAGCAGGAGCTACTGATAAGGTGAACCTGTTGGGCTTTTAAAGTCTCCTGAGAAGGTCGACACAGACCCAGAGCTCCTAAGAGGCTCTGTCACGCCTCTCCTTGTCTGCGGGCTCTCGCCGATGGCCCGACACTTGTACTGGTTCTGGGAATTTTAGCAGCCGGCAGATTGAGAAATGCCCCCCCCCCGCCCCCAGTGCGTACTGGGTGTATAAACAATAGAGTCACATGATGGTCCCTTGGATTCAGGGGTGGAGGGGGGGTGGCTAAGCAACACAAAAGAAATCCGATCCCCCATGAACTCCACTTCCCGCTTCCGATGGTGCACTGAGGGGGCTGGCCATCTGCTGCAGCCTGTCATGTGACCACGGCGGGCCGCACCCCTCTCCTGTGCACTTTACGAACTGGGTGCACTAGGGGTGAATGGGGAGTGGCCATTAGCCTAGCTAACTAAGCCTACTGGATGGAGAATTCCTAGCCGGCCTTCCTGAACTAGGCTGGTCTGAGATCTGCCTCACGATGGTGTTTCCATAACTCTTGCCTATGGAGCCTTGCCTGTGATCACGGTTTGGTGTTTTTGCAGCCTTTATGAGCCTGGACATCAGCCCATTCCGGCTGCAAAGGACGTCCCCTAGAACCATGGTCTGCTGACCTCTGACCTCTGAATGCACCCCACGATGAATGGCTTCATGTTAACTCCTTTAATGAGTGATTCACAGCAATGGGAGATGTGGGGCGACAGCTTTCCCAACATGGGCGGGATAACCCTGCTTGACCAATCAGCCGCTGCAAAGCAATAAAGTAACCTGATGGAAGTGGATTAAAGCGATCTGTGACTGACAGCCCACGGCGCCCACCCACCCTGGCCCCACCCGCCGCGGGACTCACCGGTGCATTAGTGCTCTGTGCATCATTCATTTAGTATTGATTCTGCCCGTTCAAAATGCGGCCATGTTTCAGCGAATGGTGGGGCTGATGACATCATCCTCTCCGAGGTCTAAATGGGCTTGCGGCTTTTCCGAGGCGCTGGAGTCGCGATACAACGCGGAAGGGGACGGGCAGCGGTGTGGTCGTGCCGTTCGGCCTTCCTCGCCTCGTCAGAGCTGCCCGGGTGCCGATATCCTCGGGGGTTTCGTCGATCTCCCGGCTGTGTGAATCCCGGCTGTGGGTTGGCTCTGTGCCGCCTGCCGAGGGGCGGGGCCCGGCCCGTGTGACCGTGCCAGCATGAGCGCCGGCTCTCAGCCCCCGGGGACCGCGGCTCGGCCCGGACGGCGGCCAGGCCTGGATTCTAAAGCCACATTGTCTGTGCTCCTCTCTCTCCACGCTCGGGCAGATTACTGTCTGTTTCCATAGCAACCGCAGTGCCAGAGACGTGTCCTGTTTGTGCGTCGTGCCATTGTGTCAGGGAACAAAGATGCTTAAACGGGGGGCAGAGGGTGACACTGCATCACACCGCCTGGCCACGGCTGCCCGCCAGCCACGATTATGGGAGCGAGCACAGGACTCCCACACAGCCAGGTCTGCATCCCTCCGCACGGCGACCCGCAGCGCCGCGACGTTACCATGGCGATGATGTCACCACGGTTCATGTCTCTCCGACGCTTGCATTCTCTGCTTTCCTGGGTGTCTGCGTGCCTCTTTTGTATCATGCCTTTGTTGCGTTTTATTTCCCGGTCCTGCACCCCTCCCGCCACGGTACTGTCTAACTGCGAACGCAGCCCGCAGGCTGCGCAGACGTGATCTCAGCACGGAGACCTGTCACGTGGGATATGCCTCGCAGCCGTGTCGGGCGGCGGCTGTCACCGCGGACCTTTCCGTCTCTCCTGCTTCAGCAGGCGTCTCCTAGGGGTTTTCACCGTCCTCCACAGCCTCTGGCTGAGAGAGTATGAAGCGTGTGGGTTTATCGGCCAAAGCACCGCGGCATTTCCTGGTATCTTATGAACCCTTTCATTTGGACTGCGTCATTAATCGTAGGTAGGGTCAGCTGGGAGGCTTAGGGTTAAAGGCCAGCTTGGCCAGTTTTAGAGCAGGGGCCTCTGGGAATTCAGTCAGATTCCGAAACAGATTTTGGGTCCGGGAGAGAGAGGTGTAGATGCAAAGCGTGCCGTGGAAATTCATAATATTTAACATGCACACTGGTCTTTAGTTGTGCTACATACAAAGAGCAGGCATGTTGATCTGAAGCTGAGGCCTTCAGGTCCCCGATTACCAGCCCCGCCTCACCCCAACCCTGCAGAGGAGCATGAGAGGCTGTATGATGGACTGCAATTCAGGCCTCTCTCTCTGCTCCTGCACGGCAGCATATGACCAGTTCTAGCTGACGTCCAGATTTAAATCTTTTTATCTATCAGATACTTTTATTCAAAGCGACACACATTTTTGAGAAAGCAGGGAGCATTTGGGGGGGGGGGGGTATAAGGGTCTTGCTCAAGGGCCAAAGCGACGTCATCAGAGATGATCAGAGGGAGCGCCAGGTGCATCACTGTCCATGAAAGATACCCACAAGCCTGATTATCGGAGCATCTCTTCAATATCCTTCATGTTTATTGACTGAAAACTATTTACTAGCATAGTCTTTTGCACACATATGATGTATTTTTAAATGTTAATTATAATAATGAATAGGGTGAATTTACACAGACGCAGACGCTGTTAAGATATGAAAAATTCCGGCCGGGGTAGAGTGTGACATGACGTTGCTGGGAGGCCGGGGAGGATGTCCTGACCGCGTGTTTCTGTGCAGCGTTCATTCCGCTAAAAGCTGCGGCCATAAAAATGCATCCTGCTAATCTCCCGTTAAAACGGAGAGCCGCACCAGCGCAGCCATTGCTTAACAGCCAGGAGGTGGCGGTTTAAGTAGCTGTAATAAAAAGTAAGACTCTGTGGGCCAACATTCTCCTGCCGCAGAGAGCAGAGCAGTTCTCCCAGTCCTCCCAGTCCTCCCAATGCGTGACTGACTGGGATTTAATTAGCCGGGAGGGGGGGGGCACCCCCGCAGATCTCCACTGGACCGTGAGACTCAGGCTTTGGCATGCATGTCCGTGAGCGGCAGCCACATGGAAAGTGCCCGTAGCTCGTCTCTCGGCGAGTCACGTCTGCTGACGGCATTTCAGAGGGACGAGGGAGGGGCGTGAAGCCACAGGACACGTGAGCAGAGGATCCCTTCAGCAGAACCATGCTAGGGCGGTACCTCAAGGCCCCCCAGAGGGTCTACATTTTTGCAAAAGTGCGGTCTGTCTGGCAGGGGGCTGAGAGAGAGCAAAAACATGGATGGTCTGTGGGTCCCAGAGGGGCGGGTTGGGAAACGCTGCGCTAGGGTGTGGCGGCGTGTCTCCGGACGCGGTGAGCAGAATGGGAGGGGGGTGGGGGGGGGAGCTTTCCTGTTACAGGACAGATGGTGCACAAAAGGCAGGGCAGTGAAACCAGACACCCCCCCCCAGATGTGACGGCAAGCACCTCAGTTCAACCCTGTCAGCTACAGGCTGTGGCATGAGGACAGAGGTCACAGAGCCTTATTGGATGAGAGCAATGGATGGGCGTGTGCTGCATTCTGGGAGGGTGTCATTCTGCTCCTGTGTGTGTGTGTGTGTGTGTGTGTGTGTGTCTGTGTCTGTGTAAAACATGCAGGCAGAGACCTTCATAAAGCTGCAGCCATCATTTCAGTCCATCTGTGTTTTTCTTGGAAGAACCAAAGCAGCTTGGGGTCAATTTGCAATAATGAGCTTTGCAAAAATGGGGATTATTTTCTGTGTATGAACATACCCATAATCCCCTGCACCCCCAGTCATTGCTGACATGCTTTTTTTTTTACAGAGCAGGTGAAAGTCCATTTTAAGGATGACATTAGCCCAGGCACACACATTGCTTGTGGTGTTATTAGCGTTTCTCTGAAGACTTTTCTGGTTTATTCATTAGTACCTCCAGTGACCTCAAGCAATAGACAGCCAGAGTTCACTGTCTCCAGCTCCTCAGAGAGCATTCCTCTAAATTAAAACTCGTTCCTGCTATTGTGGGGGCCTCCGGCTGCTAGTTTAAGCTACTTCCATAATTTTTCCCACAAACCTCTTGGGGGTTTTGACCACACCCTCTGGCTGTCTCCTTTCAAAGGGTTACGGGAGATACGAACAGCTTATTTACTGCCACTAAACCCTCAGCATGGTGTCGACTGCTCCGCACTTCCCCAGTAATAAGTCACGCAGATTAATTGGTTGTTTTGCCAGTTCATGTGTTGGTTGCTGAAAGATTAATGGTTTTAAAAGTCCTCTGTTGGTGCTCAACTGGGCCGCCTCTGCTGCCAGTGACTCCTGGTTTTTTTGTTTTCTCAGTTTAAGAATTTTTATTCTATAACTGCTGGGGGGTGGAGATAGTACCTTTGAACAAATACAGACCCCCCTGGAGTAAATATAGCTGAGAGGGCATCTTTATCCCTTTAAAAAAGGACTTTCCTGAGTGATGATAGACTCTCCAGTTTGCCTTCCTGGGCTGACACACTCTGAGAGGTGCGTCTGTGATGTCACTGATCCGGCACGCAAACGGGGAGCAGACCGCATCGATCATGCACGCCCATAATGGGACCGATTGATTTTTACACGGCTCGCCGTCTTTCCGTCACTCTCTGTCACAGAGGTAGTAAACAAACAGGGACCATGCTGGGTAGCATACACGCCTTTTCTGTCAGCTGTGTCTTAGGCACTTGGGATGGGCTTTGAAATCCAGACCCGTGGTCGGAGCCTGGGCACGTCTGGGTCGACCGTGGTTGTGTGTCATGACCAGTGGTCTATCATCCCAGATGCCAGCGCTTGGGCTGACTGTGTTCACTACCCAATATTGCAGCCTTCCTGAAAAATTGGATGCAGTGATGCGGAAATTTCAATCCATCTATCTATTTTCCATTCCTGCTTCTGCTATGCGGGGTCACGGGGGTCTGGAGACTATCCCAGAAGCTACGGGTACAAGGCAGGGAACAGCCCAGGATGGGAGTCGATCACAGCAATAGCTGATATATTTTTGTCTAGCATCACCGATAATTGATACTGGCTAACTTGTCCCAGTGGTATAGTATGCTATGGGGGGGCAGCGGTGAAACGTCATGGCACTCAGTTGTGGAATGGCGTTAAAGTATTTTTTATTCTCTGTGAAGAAACGCAAGATCGATCTGTGGGCCATAATTAATAATGAACTAAAAACATGCCACATGCTAGATAAAATCATTTTGCTGGCAGGATCTCACCCATTGGCTGGTAATCTTTTAAGTTTAATTCATTTTATTATTATATAGCGACTTTCACAACAGAGATTTTTCATGGATGTGTTGTGATACATTAGAACAGGGCTGGCCAATCCTATCAGCAAAGGGCCGGTGTGTATGCATGTTTAGGGATAACCTGTAGGTCAGCTGTTCAAACCCAGGTGTGAGGACTCCTTAGCCAATCAGTCCTCTAATTAGAAATCTAGTTAAGGAGCTGCAGCGAAAACCACACACACACATTGGCTCTTTCTGGGTAAGATTGGCCACCCCTGCATTACAACATCATTAAGACAGAATAATACAAAAAAACATGCACAGCGGCACCGCAGCTATAGTTACTGTGTATTATGTGTTAAACTGCGGGGAGCTATACTGAAGTAACAGGTCTTCAGTCAAGATTTATGGGAGGAGGTTTCTTGCAGAAGGTAAAATGAAAGTGATAAAACAAAAATGCAGTCTCTACATTGACATTTAGTTTTCAAAGTCTATGCGCAGAAATCCTGCCAAAATGAAAATAACTCATGTATGTGAAAAATTTAAAATCCTTTTTTCCTTTTATATTTTCCCTTTTGACTTTTCATTTGCTACTTTGCTTTTTCATTTTCAAAGTTGACAGCATGCAAATATATGTTCATTGGAGCAGACCGTGGGCGGGGCTATGGATCCCTGTGCTTTCTCTGTGCGGTTGCTGATCCCGTTGTCCTCCTGTTCCTTATGCATGGCCAAAGTCACACATGGCCTAAGTTAGCGAGTCATTTTCAGCTTCCAATTCATTCAGCTATTTCATGTTATTTCCGGCTTCCTTATAAGGGAGTCTTGCCATTGTAAGGAAACACTGAAATCAGTCTGGCCCATACTGTCATGTTTCCAGCTAGCTACTGTAGCTATCTAGCTCAGACTAATTTCAGTGTCCTTAGAGTGGTGTGCCTGCTGTGTACTATACATTTCAATTTTGCCTTACCCAAGATTAATAAGACCTCCACGTTATATTTGAAAAGGTGGCTTCTTATTCAAATCAATATGTTAAATTTGCTCAAAGTTTCATGTGACCAGTTTACTGTTATGAAAGAAAAATCACAATATGCCTGGGTAATTCCACCATTTTCATTACAGGGAGACTTCTTATATGAAATAAAT